>JASVEL010001121.1:0-55860 GCA_032618575.1 Nicotiana noctiflora
GTCGGGTCGTTACAGCCTTCAACAAGAGAGTCAGGCCAAGACAATTCGCGCTAGGACAGTTAGTACTGAAAAAGATTTTTTTGCATCAAGATGAAGCCAAAGGAAAATTCTCTCCCAACTAGCAAGGTTCGTACATGGTTCACCGGGTTTTAACCAGGGAGCCCTCTGTAAGGCCCCGAAAAATTTCGCTAAGTAATTTAGGATTTCGTAGAGTCACACAGGGTTATTATAATCATTAATATGGTGGTCATCAATTATACTTGGTAAATATGAGTATAAGTCTTATGGTAAGTTATGTAAGGTCCAAATGGAAGCCTAGGTGTACGCCAAATGGGAAAATTTTCGAAATAGGCCAAAATTCCAAATGGATTCGCACATGGCTCCACTTCAAAGGATCATATATAATTATGTATAAGGTTTTATGTGGTTAGTAGCATATCAAATGAAATCCCTTTGAGTCTAGTTTCAAACGCTTCAAACCGTTCGTCATTTGGACATTCCTACACAAAGTTATGAACAAATTACCAAAGGCTAGAAAATGTTGTCTTGTGCCAAATGTGCGACCGCATTCCTATCGCATTTTTAACATTGCGGTCGCATTTCTGTCGCAAATTGAACCAGAGAAGCCCAGTTAATTCTTCTATTTTTATAACCCGACCCCATTTCAATATATAGGCTTTGGGGTTCATTTTGGGGTCATTTCTTACTGATTTTAGAGAGAGGTGAGAGTATTTTAGAGAGAGAAGGAGGAACCCAACATCTAAATCATCCAAATCTTGCATCAATCTTCAAGAATCAAGAACCCAAATAGCAAGTTCTTCATCTAAGAGGTAAGATTCTATACCCTAGGGTTTAACTTCGAGTTTGGTGGATAAGATGAGTTATTGAGGTATGATTGTTGGGTTTATTAGTATTGTGTATACATGCATGTACAACTTAGGTTTATGGGAATATTGTTTAACTTAAATAAGTAAAGATTGGGTTAGAGAATGAAAGAAGTCTTAAAAAGGGGATTTGAAATCAAAATGCTCAAGTAGTGTTTGATAAAATGTCCAAATGAGCTAGTTTCATGAATATCTTTCTAATATGTGTTTAATTTTGTTATGACTCATAGTAGATTGGAATTGTTAGAGTTTTTGGAGTGTTGTAGTAACTTAAGGAAAGCTCAATCGAGGTATGTATGACTAATTTTGATTCTTGTAAAATCGCACATATGTGTAAAATTGTTTGGCATGTGTTAATTTGAGAAATTGTATGTGATTCTTTGATGTCACTGTTGGGTATTCAATTGATGATTGAACTACATGTGGTATGGTATGAAATATGAATTGAAAGATGACAAGGGAATTGGAATTGGTAAAGAACTGAGAACAATTGTTGTGGTGGCATATATGGTTTATTGTGGAAAGAGATGAAACACTTGAATTGTGGTAAATTGTTGAACATACTTGTGTGTGTACTCTTGAATATGGTAACTTGGTTGTGATATCAGTTTGAAAAATATTTGAGAATGTGAATCAAATTGTAAGTTGCTTATTTGAATTTGTTATAATTGTGTGTAGTGCCTTATTTGCTGTTTGTGATTGTTGTGTTTGAAACTGTACGGTGGGATCGGGTTGCGCGCCGCAACATGAGGTAATTGTGATGACCCGGCCCATCGTCACGGGAATTACCACCCCGTTGTGTTGTAATTACATAATTCATGCTTTTATATCAGTGTTAGAGTCTATCGGGGGTGTTAAGAGTGAATTGGATTGGAAATGAGGCATATAGCCTTTTTGAAGGAAACCTGAATAAAGAAAGTCAACACGGAGTTGACTATTTGGTTAGAGAGCTCGGAATCGAATTCTGATGATTCGGTTAGTTCCGGGAGGTGATTTGTAACTTAGGGGAGCGATCAGAATTGAATTTGGAGGCCCGGTGTAGAAATAGGCTTGAATTGGCTAAGGTTGAATTTTGGAGAAATCCGAACGGTAGGTGAGATTTTGATTCGGGGGTTGGAATGGAATTCCGACAGTTGCAGTAGCTCTGTTAGGTGATTTTGGATGTGCCTGCAAAATTTCAGGTCATTCGGACGTCGTTTAGTTGGGTTTTTGATTGATTGTGTAATTCGGAATGTTTTAAGGAATTTAGGCTTGAATTCGATGTGAATTATGGGTTTTGATGTTATTAGACGTGTTTTGAGGATTGGAGCAAGTTCGAATAAGGTATTAAGATGTGTTGGTGTGTTTGGATGAGGTCCCGGGGGCCTCCGGGTGTTTTCGGATGGCTAAACGGGAGAAAATATGGAAAATTGCAGACTTGTGTTCTGGTTCTGTTGTTTTCGCTCCTGCGGAAATGGTGGCACAGGAGCGAGTCCGCAGAAGCGGACGAGAAGGCGCAAAAGCGAAGGAGACCGCTGAAGCGGAGCTTGGCTCGCAGGAACGGCTTCGCTGGTGCGAGAGGGATATCGCAGAAGCGGTCTGGAGGCTTGATGGAGAAGACCGCAGAAGCGGATTGTGGATCGTAGAGGCGGAAAGGACCGCAGGGGCGGAAGAATTTCCGCAGAAGCGGACCCGCAGGAGCGGTCCGTGTATCGCAGGAGCGGAAATGGCCAAATAGGCCTGGGTTCGCAGAAGCGACCAATTGGTCGCAGAAGCGGTTCCGCAGGGGCGGAAAATGGTCCGCAGAAGCGAAAATCGCAGTGAATTAATTGTATCAGAAGTTAGAAAATTTCAGAAATATTTCACACATTTGGGTCTTGGCTTAAGGAGGCGATTTGGGCGATTTTGAAGAGAAACTCAAGGGAAATCATCAGGTAATCAACTATGGACTCAAACTACGATTAGTATCGATAATATTATGCTATTATATCATGAAAATGGAGGGATTTGGGGTGATTCATGGAAGATATAACCCTAGGCTTGAACTTTAGAAAATCGAGGTTTTGAATGGGCAAATGGAGTCCGAATTTGGTAAATTTGATATGCCTAGACTCGTATTGAGACGAGGGTTCCGAATATATAACTTTTATAATTTTCCGAGAAGCGCACCAAAAGTCGAGTTTTGACAACTTGTGGGTTTTGATATAAATTGGGTTATTTCGAATGAATTTCGTGAAATTAGCATATATTGATGCATTCTCTATGATTTTGAGCAGATTTGGCAACCGAGGAGATTGATTTGCGAGGCAAGCGCAAGGCGGATTGAAGCTTCTACCGGTTCGAGGTGAGTGGTAGTAGTAAACAATGTACCGAGGGTTTGAAACCCCGTACTAGCACTTCACAATGCTATATTGAGATGAGACACGCGTTCTATGACGGGTGTGGTGACATTGTGATTGGGGGTTCGGACTTAGTCCTTCCCGGCTAATAGAATACTGTGTTGTATGACTGTTACTGAGATTATAACTGTACAATTGGGCTAATAGCCATGTTTGGGGCCTTGTGCCGATCTGTAGAGCATTAGGGAACCTATAGAGCTAGGTGACCCTTATATCATGTTGGAAACATACACTCGGCCGTAGCTCTAGCTGTATAGCATAATATGAGCCCGTACTAGATGTGTACATTGAGAGAGATTATCTAGGGTGGAATTCCCTGTTCTAGGCTGAGCAGACCTGAAAGGCCAAGTCTATACCGATTGAGATGAGATAGGGTCAAGGACCCACTATGAGATGTTATATTGGGCCTGAAAGGCCAAGTCTATATATTGACTGGGATAGGGTCGAGGACCCATTATGAGGTATTATATATATATATACCTATATTGGATCGGGCTGCACGCCGCAGCAGTATATATATTGGATCGGACTGCACGCGCGCAGTAATATACATGTAATATACATGTAATATACATGTAATATACATGTGGGACGGACTGCACGCCGCAGTATTATTGCGCTTGGGGTGGTAATTCCCGTAACGACAGGCCGGGTCGTTACACATTCTCAGTGAGCACTGGTGTATATTATGGGATCGTGTTGCGCGCCGCAGCAGTATAAATATATATACATATATATATTGGATCGGACCGCACGCCGCAGTAATACATGTGTGGATCGGGCTGCACGCCGCAGTATAATAGTGCTTGGGCCTAGGGAGCCCCTCCGAAGTCTGTATACACCCCCAGTGAGCGCCGTCGACGTTAAATGGAGCGGGCTGCGCGCCGCAGCGGTATATGTATTGGAGCGGGCTGCACGCCGCAGCATTATACTTAATCATATCCTACTATCTACTTAAATACTTATACATTATAGACATAAGTATGTGTCTTTATATGTTGAGATGGCCGTACACCGTAGGGGTACGAGTGAGGGTTGGTTCGGTGTGGAATCTTGTAGAGATAAACGTAGATTGGAGGTTAGAGTACTACTATAGTGATGACGTACCTGTGAGGGTTGCCTTAGAACTGCTAAGTGATAGCACAGGATTTCTTACCTTCAGTTATTATTTATTATTGTTACTCACCGAGTTGAAATATACTCACCCCACTCCCCTGCACTTTCTGTGCAGATCCACAGGTGCCCGAGAGCAGTTGAGACATTGTAGCTGCTGATCCTTGTCTACTTTTGCGGAGATTACGAGGTAGCTGCCAGCGTCCGCAGAGCTTGTTTTCTCATTCTTTATCATCTTGTTGATTTCCTAATTGCCTAGACTTGGTTGTAGTAGGATTCTATTCTGTAGAGGCTCAGTCTCGTGACACCACGATATGGTTGGGACCGTATTTTGTATGTTTTACATTTTATCATTTTGATATGATCACTTGCTGTTTAAGCTAACTGGGTTAATTAGAATTAATAACTGGCTGGTTTAAGGGATAATATGGTCGGGCTTGCCTAGCATTGTGTTGGGCACCATCACGACCGGGGTTTGGGTCGTGACAAGTTGGTATCAGAGCCTAGGTTAACAGGTCTCGCGAGTCATGAGCCGGTTGGTAGAGTCTCGTGGATCGGTGCGGGGACGCATGTACTTATCCTCGGGAGGCTGCAAACCTTTTTAGGAAAAGTTTCAATTCTTGGAATTCTTGTCGTGCGGTTACTTTTGACTTGATCTGAACTTTGACATTCTATTCTCTCGCAGATGGCGAGAACTCGATCATCCGGACGTGGAGGACGACCACCACTACCACCTGCTAGAGGCCGTGGACGCGGCCGTGGTCGTGGCGGAGTTAGGGCAGCTGAGGCAGTGCCAGCTGACCCACAGCCCCCAGTTGCAGAGATGCCAGGAGCACCAGATCAGGCACCAGCTGTGCCCATTGTTGTTCCGGGTCTACAAGACACCCTAGCTCAGATATTAGCGGTTTACATTGGCCTGGCACAGGCAGTTTCAGCTTCCACCACAGCAGCTACATCAGGGACCGTGGGTGGTCATCGGACCCTCGCGGCTCGCACTCTAGAGCCAGCAGTGCAGGGCCTGCAGACACTTGAGGCTCCTCCAGTTCAGCCTGTGGTTCCAGTTCAGCCAGCAGATCAGGTTCAGTGGGACACGGTCCCAGCTATGACGGACGATGAGCAACGTCGTCTCGAGAGGTTCACCAGGTTATCTCCTCTAGTGTTCACTGGTGCTCCAGGCGAGGACGGCTAAGGTTTTCTAGACAAGTGTCATCGGATGCTCCGTACAGCAGGGATCTTGGAGTCCAGTGGTGTATCCTTCACTACCTTTCAGTTTCAGGGACCAGCCTTCGGTTAGTGGGAGGCTTATGAGCATCGCAGGCCAGCAGAGGCAGCACCACTACCATGGCTAGAGTTCTCCACTATGTTCCTGGAGAAGTCGGTGCCTCGTCTCAAAGAGAGGAGATGCGTAGGCAGTTTGAGGGTCTCCGCCAGGGGGACATGTCAGTGTGAGAGTATGAGATCAGATTTACAGAGTTGTCTAGATATGCACCATGGTTGGTTCCTACCGACATAGAGAGGATTGGACGCTTTGTGGACGGCCTCATCTATCCCATCCGTATTCTGATGACCCGAGAGAGGGTTTTGAGCCGTACTTTTGATGATGCTGTGGATATCACTCATGACATAGAGACAGATCATCGTAGGGAGAGGGATGAGAGGGAGGCCAAGAGGCCTCGAGGTTCAGCTAGTTCTAGTGGCACTCAGACCAGAGGCCAGAGTCAGTAGAGCCGAGGTCGCTCTTTCAGATCTTCGCAGTCGGGTCACTCCGATCATCGCAGATGGTCTTCTAGACAGGGTTATTAGGGTTCGCACTAGAGCCGGCCATCTCTCAATGCAATGCCAACTCAGAGTTCTTCACAGGCCCCATCTGCTCAGGGTTCATCTCGGCCTAGTTCATCAGCTGGCCACTCTAGCGCCAGAGGTCCTTATCAGTCTCAGTACCCAGCACCGGGGAGTTGCTACGAGTGCGGAGAGTTTGGGCACCACCGTAGGGAGTGTCCCCGTCTTATTTCTAGATCTTATCAGCAAAGGGGGCAGCCCTCGTCATATGGTCCTTCTACTTCAGCACCCGCCCCGCCAGCTAGGGGTGAGGGTCAGACAGCTAGGGGTCGCTCTCGAGGGGGAGGCCGATCAGGCGGACATGCTAGATGCTATGCTTTTTAGGGCCGATCTGAGGCCGTTGCTTCTGATGCTGTCATTACAGGTATTATTTCAGTCTGCCACAGAGATGCCTCGGTATTGTTTGATCCCGGTTCTACTTATTCTTATGTGTCTACATATTTTGCTCCTCATTTGGGCACGACCCGAGGGAGTCTTGAGCTGCCAGTGCATGTATCTACCCCGGTAGGGGATACTATTGTTGTGGACCACGTATACCGGTCCTGTTTGGTCACTATTGGAGGTCCGGAGACCCGAGTAGACCTGTTGCTTCTCAGCATGATTGATTTTGATGTTATATTGGGCATGGACTGGCTATCTCCATGTCATGCTATTCAGGACTGTCATGCTAAGATAGTCACGTTGGCTATGCCGGGCATTCAGAGGATCGAGTGGCGAGGCACGACTGAGTATGTACCTAGCAGGGTAATATCTTTCCTCAAGGCCCAACGAATGGTTGGGAAGGGATGTCTCTCTTATTTAGCATTTGTGCGGGAGGTCGAGGCCCGGACTCCCAGTATTGATTCTGTTCCCATTGTGCGAGACTTTCCTGATGTGTTTCCCTCAGACCTGCCGGGCATGCCGCCGGACAAGGATATTGATTTTGGTATCGATTTGGTGCCGGGCACTCAGCCTATTTCTATTCCTCCGTATCGGATGGCACCAGCTGAGTTGAAGGAATTGAAGGAGCAGCTCCAGGAACTCCTAGATAAGGGGTTCATTCGGCCGAGTGTGTCGCCGTGGGGTGCACCGGTCATGTTTGTTAAGAAGAAGGACGGATCCATGAGGATGTGTATTGACTACAGGCAGCTAAACAAAGTAACGGTGAAGAATAAGTATCCTCTGCCTCGTATTGATGATTTATTTGATCAGCTCCAAGGAGCTAGGGTGTTCTCGAAGATTGATCTTCGTTCAGGCTACCATCAGCTGAAGATTAGAGAGTCCGACATTATGAAGACTGCATTCAGGACGAGATATGGTCACTATGAGTTCCTTGTGATGTCTTTTGGGCTGACCAACGCCCCAGCAACATTTATGCATCTGATGAACAGTGTATTCATGCCGTATCTTGATTCATTTGTGATCGTATTCATTGATGACATACTAGTCTACTCTTGTAGCCAGGAGGAGCATGCTCGGCACTTGAGTATTGTGTTGCAGAGATTGAGAGAGGAGAAGCTGTATGCCAAGTTCTCCAAATGTGAGTTCTGGCTTGAGTCCGTGGCATTCTTAGGGCACGTGGTGTCCTGTGATGGTATTCGGGTAGATCCGAGGAAGGTCGAGGCAGTGCAGAGTTGGCCCAGACCGACCTCAGTTACTGAGATCCGTAGCTTTCTGGGATTGGCAGGGTATTATCGCCGATTCGTTTAGGGATTCTCTTCTATTGCTTCACCTTTGACTAGATTGACTTAGAAGGGTGTTCCTTTCTTATGGTCCGAGGAGTGCGAGGAGAGCTTGCAGAAGCTCAAGACAGCACTGACCACAACACCAGTCTTGATTCTACCGACAACTTCAGATTCTTATACTATATATTGTGATGCCTCGGGAGTTGGCATTGGTTGTGTGTTGATGCAGAGGAGGGTAGGGTTATTGCTTATGCTTCTCGTCAGTTGAAGCCCCACGAGAAGAACTACCCTGTTCATGATTTGGAGCTAGCAGCCATAGTTCATGCTTTGAAGATTTGGAGGCATTACCTGTATGGTGTCTCCTGCGAGGTGTTCACGGATCATCGCGGCCTTCAGCACTTATTCAGACAGAAGGACCTTAATTTGAGACAGGGGAGGTGGTTGGAGTTGCTTAAGGACTATGATACCACTATTCTGTATCATCCAGGGAAGGCCAATGTGGTGGCCGATGCCTTGAGTCGGAAGGCGGTTAGCATGGGCAGCCTAGCTTTCATCCCAGTTGGGGAGAGGCCATTTGCTTATGATGTTCAGGCCCTAGCCAATCGGCTAGTAAGATTAGATATTTCGGAGCCGAGTCGGGTGTTGGCTTGTGTTGTTTCTCGATCTTCCTTATATGATCGCATCGGGGAGCGACAGTATGATGACCCACATTTGCTTGTCCTTAAGGACAGAGTGCAGCATAATGATGTTAGAGATGTGACTATCGACAGTGATGGTGTTCTGAGGATGCAGGGCCGTATATGCGTGCCCAATGTTGATGGTTTGCGGGAGTTGATACTTGAGGAGGCACACGGTTCGCGGTACTCTATTCACCCAGGTGCCGCAAAGATGTACCAAGACTTGAGACAGCACTACTGGTGGAGGAGAATGAAGATGGATATTGTTAGGCATGTAGCTAAGTGCCTCAATTGCCAGCAGGTCAAATATGAGCATCAGAGACCGGGCGGTGTTCTTCAGCGTATGGTTATTCCCGAGTGGAAATGGGAGAGGATCACCATGGATTTTGTTACTGGGCTTCCTCAGACAGCGAGGAAGTTTGATTCCGTATGGGTGATTGTTGATCGGCTGACTAAGTCCGCACATTTCATCCCAGTTAGTACTACTTACTCATCGGAGCGGTTGGCATCGATCTTTATTCGGGAGATTGTCAGGTTGCATGGGGTCCCGGTGTCTATTATATCTGATAGAGGCACTCAGTTCACTTCTCAATTTTGGAGAGCATTTCAGCGAGAGATGGGTACGAGGGTTGAGTTGAGTACAGCATTTCACCCCCAGACAGACGGGCAGTCTGAGCGTACTATTCAGATCCTGGAGGATATGTTGCGAGCATGTGTGATTGACTTTGGTGGTTCGTGGGATGAATTCTTACCACTTGCTGAGTTTTCCTACAACAACAGCTACCAGTCGAGTATTCAGATGGCCCCGTACGAGGCATTGTATGGCAGACGGTGTAGATCTCCCATCGGATGGTTTGAGCCTGGTGAGGATAGATTGATAGGGACTGAGTTAGTTCAGGATGCTCTGGATAGAGCAAAGTTGATCCAGGAGAGGCTTCGCACAGCACAGTCTCGCCAGAAGAGTTATGCAGACCGTAGGGTTCGAGAGTTGTCTTTCATGGTTGGTGATAGAGTATTGCTGAAGGTTTCACCCATGAAGGGTGTTATGAGGTTCGGGAGGAAAGGGAAGTTGAGTCCCAAGTACATTGGTCCTTTTGAGATACTCAGGAGAATTGGAGATGTGGCATATGAGTTAGCCTTGCCACCCAGCTTATCCGGCGTTCATCCAGTATTCCATGTGTCTATGCTCCGGAAGTACATTGGGGATCCATCTCATGTATTAGACTTCAGTACCATTCAGCTTGATGGTGATCTATCATATGATGTGGAGCCTATTGCTATTTTGGGGCGCCAGGTAAGAAAATTGAGGTCAAAGGAGATTGCGGCAGTTAAGGTGCAGTGGAGAGGTCGGCCCGTGGAGGAGGCTACTTGGGAGGTCGAGCAGGAGATGCGGAGCAGATACCCTCAGCTATTTGAGACTTCAGGTATGTTTCTTGACCCGCTCGAGGACGAGCGTTTGCTTAAGAGGGGAGAATGTGACGACCCGGCCCGTCGTCACGGGAATTACCACCCCGTTATGTTGTAATTACATAATTCATGCTTTTATATCAGTGTTAGAGTCTATCGGGGGTGTTAGGAGTGAATTGGATTGGAAATGAGGCATATAGCCTTTTTGAAGGAAACCTGAATAAGGAAAGTCAACACAGAGTTGACTATTTGGTTAGAGAGCTCGGAATCGAATTCTGATAATTCGGTTAGTTCCGGGAGGTGATTTGCAACTTAGAGAAGCGATCGGAATTGAATTTGGAGGCCCGGTGTAGAAATAGGCTTGAATTGGCTAAGGTTGAATTTTGGCGAAATCCGAATGGTAGGTGAGATTTTGATCCGGGGTCGGAATGGAATTCCGACAGTTGTAGTAGCTCCGTTAGGTGATTTTGGATGTGCCTGCAAAATTTTAGGTCATTCGAACGTCGTTTAGTTGGGTTTTTGATTGATTGTGTAATTCGGAATGTTTTAAGGAATTTAGGCTTGAATTCGATGTGAATTATGGGTTTTGATGTTATTAGATGTGTTTTGAGGATTGGAGCAAGTTCGAATAAGGTATTAAGATGTGTTGGTGTGTTTGGATGAGGTCCCGGGGGCCTCGGGGTGTTTTCGGATGGCTAAACGGGAGAAAATGTGGAAAATTGCAGACTTGTGTTCTGGTTCTGTTGTTTTCGCTCCTGCGGAAATGGGGGCGCAGGAGCGAGTCCGCAGAAGCGGACGAGAAGCGGAGGAGACCGCTGAAGCGGAGCTTGGCTCGCAGGGGTGGCTTCGCTGGTGCAAGAATGATATCGCAGAAGCGGTCTGGAGGCTTGATGGAGAAGACCGCAGAAGCAAATTGTGGATCGCATAGGCGAGTCCGCAGGAGCGGACTCTTGATCGCAGAGGCGGAAAGGACCGCAGGGGCGGAAGAATTTCCGCAGAAGCGGACCCGCAGGAGCGGTCCGTGTATCGCAGGAGCGGAAATGGCCAAATAGGCTTGGGTTCGCAGAAGCGACCAATTGGTCGCAGAAGCGGTTCCGCAGGGGCGGAAAATGGTCCGCAGAAGCGAAAATCGCAGTGAATTAATTGTATCAGAAGTTAGAAAATTTCAGAAATATTTCACACATTTGGGTCTTGGCTTAAGGAGGCGATTTGGGCGATTTTGAAGAGAAACTCAAGGGAAATCATCAGGTAATCAACTATGGACTCAAACTACGATTAGTATTGATAATATTATGCTATTATATCAAGAAAATGGAGGGATTTGGGGTGATTCATGGAAGATTTAACCCAGGGCTTGAACTTTAGAAAATCAAGGTTTTGAATGGGCAAATGGAGTCCGAATTTGGTAAATTTGATATGCCTAGACTCGTATTGAGACGAGAGTTCCGAATATATAACTTTTCTAATTTTCCGAGAAGCGCACCAAAAGTCGGGTTTTGACAACTTGTGGGTTTTGATATAAATTGGGTTATTACGAATGAATTTCGTGAAATTAGCGTATATTGATGCATTCTCTATGATTTTGAGCAGATTTGGCACCCGAGGAGATTGATTTACGAGGAAAGCGCAAGGCGGATTGAAGCTTCTACCGGTTCGAGGTGAGTGGTAGTAGTAAACAATGTACTGAGGATTTGAAACCCCGTACTAGCACTTCACAGTGTTATATTGAGATGAGACACGCGTTCTATGACGGGCGTGGTGACATTGTGATTGGGGGTTCGGACTTAGTCCTTCCGGCTAATAGAATACTGTGTTGTATGACTGTTACTGAGATTATAACTGTACAATTAGGCTAATAGCCATGTTTGGGGCCTTGTGCCGATCTGTAGAGCATTAGGGAACCTATAGAGCTAGGTGACCCTTATATCATGTTGGAAACATACACTCAGCCGTAGCTCTAGCTGTATAGCATAATATGAGTCCGTACTAGATGTGTACAATGGGAGAGATTATCTAGGGTGGAATTCCATGTTCTAGCTGAGTGGGCCTGAAAGGCCAAGCCTATATTGACTGAGACAGAGTCCAGGACCCACTGTGATATATTATAATGGGCCCTGAGAGGCCAAGTCTATATTGACGGAGATAGGGTCGAGGACCCACTGTGAGATATTATATATATCTATATTGGATCGGACTGCACGCCGCAGTAATATGCATGTAATATACATGTAATATACATGTGGGACGGACTGCACGCCGCAGTATTATTGCGCTTGGGCTGTAGGAGCCCCTTCGGAGTCTGAGTCTGCACACGTTCTCAGTGAGCACTGGTGTATATTATGGGATCGGGCTGCGCGCCGCAGCAGTATAAATATATATACATATAAATATTGGATCGGACTGCACGCCGCAGTAATACATGTGTGGATCGGGCTGCACGCCGCGGTATAATAGTGCTTGGGCCTAGGGAGCCCCTCCGAAGTCTGTATACACCCCCAGTGAGCGCCGTCGACGTTAAATGGAGCGGGCTGCGTGCCGCAGCGGTATATGTATTGGAGCGGGCTACACGCCGCAGCATTATACTTAATCATATCCTACTATCTACTTAAATACTTATACATTATAGACATAAGTATGTGTCTTTATATGTTGAGATGGTCGTACACCGTAGGGGTATGAGTGAGGGTTGGTTCAGTGTGGAATCTTTTAGAGATAAACGTAGATTGGAGGTTAGAGTACTACTATAGTGATGACGTAACCTGTGAGGGTTGCCTTAGAACTGCTAAGTGATAGCACAGGAGTTCTTACCTTCGGTTATTATTTATTATTGTTACTCACTGAGTTGAAATATACTCACCCCACTCCCCTGCACTTTCTGTGCAGATCCACAGGTGCCCGAGAGCAGTTGAGACATTGTAGCTGCCTGATCCTTGTCTACTTTTGCGGAGATTACGAGGTAGCTGCCAGCGTCCGCAGAGCTTGTTTTCTCATTCTTTATCATCTTGTTGATTTCCTAATTTCCTAGACTTGGTTGTAGTAGGATGCTATTCTGTAGAGGCTCAGTCCCGTGACACCACGATATGGTTGGGACCGTATTTTGTATGTTTTATATTTTGTTTATCACCTGATATGAACATTTACTGTTTAAGTTTAATTTGATTAATAACTGGCTGGTTTAAGGGATAACATGGTCGAGCTTGCCTAGCATTGTGTTGGGCTCCATCACGACCAGGGTTTGGGTCGTGACAGTAATAAGGTGTGGGTTGGGGTGATAAGGGTGGCCGAGGTAATAAGGATGGAAAGCGATCAAAATCGCTATTGAAAATTAATATAAAAATCAATGATGTGAAATTGTGAAAAGAGACAGCAGGAGAGTTTGCAACCTGTGGGGCACTGATTGCCCCTTTGTTTGACTACTTGTGTTTTACGTGATTGACTTGTGGTTGTTCTACTTGTTGATCTTAAATGTGCTTTGTGTTGAGAATTATCTAAAATGAGGAAAAATGTGGAAAACATGGTTGGATGGCTTAATTGATTCTTGATGTAATTCATTGGCTGTATTATCATCGTGATTTCTTGTTAATGGCTTGAGTTTACTTGGGAAAATGTTTGCCCATACATACCAGTACAATTCCAGTGTACTGACGTCCCTTTTTTCGGGACGCTACATTCGTATTATGATTGTAGATGGATCAGTAGCAGGCACTTCAGCTCATCGGCAGTAGTATCCTTCATCTTCCACTGCCCATTTTGGTGAGCCCTTTTCTCCCTCGGGGCCCTGTGTGGCTCATGCCACTTCTGTTTTAGACTTTATTTTGGATATTTTTAAGGTATAGCCGGAGCCTTGTTACCGAAAAGTATTGTATTGTCCTTTGTATCCTAGAGGTTCCGTAGACATGTAAACTGTGGGATCATGGCCTATGTATATATATGTCGGGCGTTGTAAATGTAAATTGTAAACTTGTTAGTAAATCAATCGTATGGTTATGTTTGTACATTGTGAAATTAGTTATAATTGTAAGATATTTGGTTTATGAGAAACAATCAACACAAGAGTAACGCGTGGGATAGAAAGGCACCCAAGTCCGCTTGATTGGGGCTACCCGGTCAGGCGCCGGTCATGTCCCTCGATTTGGGGCGTGACAAACTTGGTATCCGAGCCTAAGGTTTTAAAGTGTCCTAGGATGTCTCGGAGCCGTGTCTAGTAGTGCCCTTCTTATCGGTGTGTTGTCGACCACATCATATAAGTTGGGGGCTGCATGGACATTTAGGAATTTACCAATTTCTTTGATATTCTAGATCGTGCGATATGGCTCAAGATAGGGAGCTAATTTCCTCTCTAAGTATTACTCTCAAGATTGGTAATTTTGATACCATAATCTGTAAATTCGAAGCATGTAAGGTGGGATTTATCCCACCATTGAATCCAAGTGGATTACCCAAGGACTTGTTAGGAGAATGTGTTGAGTCATGGAGTGATTGGTAGAACTTGTTGTTAAGAGAGTACTCTCATTCTTACTAATGTCACTGTACCACCAGATCATGTAGTATTTCATCAGTATGTACGGCTAAAACCCCTTCTCTTAGAAAATAAGCTTCCATGGTGCCCACATAAATGTTGTAGGTTCAAAATATAATTGATGCAGTACCCGTTTTGTTATGTTAAGCGAATTATTGCTGTGAAAATATATGTTGGAGGTACTTATTCATTTGTTTAATATATTATTCTTGGTAGATGAGGATATGTAAAGAATGTGAACTATGTGCTAAAATGTCTAGACTTCAAGTCAAGTTTGAATTGATATTTTGATGCCAAATTTTATGAGAAAACTTGTTAGGGTTGATTCTTCCAAAATGTTCTTATGTGTACCAAAGGTATTTGATTGATTGCGTCTTGTTGTTGGTAATGTATAAAGATGTTTGGAAATGAAGTAAGTGACTGTGTAAATGTGGTAAGACTAAATGTTGGACTCTAGCTGTGATTGATACTTTACATGAATTGTTGTTGTGACCCGATATTTGTGAAAGATGCATTCCAATGTGATCAATGTGCTATTATTGACAACTTAAAATGGGTGCAAGGGGTATGGATCATGTATTGAAATGTGAAGGCCTTAAATTGAAATTAAAGCAGCATATATTAAATAAAACCATGTGATGTCCTCTATGTATAGAGATGTTGAAATAAGTTAAATGCTTTTGAGAAATAAAATGTAGACAATGTGTCGAGAACTCGAAATGAAATTGTACCTGGTGATACTTGTGACATGAGGGAATATGAAACGGATTATGATGTTGATGTGAAATATGCGGAAATGATGTGAAATGCGGGGAAGAAGAGATTGTGTTATGAAATGTGGCCTAGTGCCAAGTCTGGTGTGATAATTATGGCCCCAAGAGTCGATGGACTAATATACGTAAAAATGGCATGATTCTTTTATTCGATAATGTGTGAATATTTAAAGTGTTTGATTTGTACTTGTGATTTCCTTATTATTGTATGAAGCGCATATGTGAATAATTTTATATGTGAACCCTATGGAAGGGCTATGAAATGCAGCCTAGAGGTATGAAAATTATGTAAAAAGCTATGTGATCCATTTTATTTGGTAATGTGGTGATTGTTTAAACTTTTTGTTAAACCCTTATGATTTCCTTGTCCTTGCATAGATATGTTCTTAAAAAGAATCTAAATTACAAAACAGTTCATGCACATGCATACTCTTTGAATGAGACGTATTATTTACAAAGTCTCCCTATCATAGTTCTATTGTTTACAACCTCCTATGGAATTGAGCTCTATAATTATGTTCCAGAATTGAGTTATAACACTATTGATACTTCCTACTTGCTTTTTCTAAATTCTCAACAAAGGACTTTTCCCGATGAATTTCTTTTAGAAATGCCTCATTTAAATTGACAACATCTGCTCACCTGTGCCTATACATGCATTATCGTAAAGTTTGTACATGTGGTGTCAAGTTCCATGCAAATTATCCAAGATTTGTGATCCTTCTCGAGTCACTCTTTTACTTAGTTTTGTGTGTCTTATATGGCTTGATCAACCAATCTACCCTCTTACGAGTAACATTATGAAACCTTCTCACTGTCTAGTAACATATATGCACATCTCAGTGCCTATCATATGAGTGAATATCAATTGAAATGGTCACCGTTTGCATAAGGTCTCTCTAAAAAAAATATTGAGATCCTCACATTGCCATTGTTTTCGTGCCCACTTGGTACATCTCGCAGTAAGTAGCTCACTTTGTCCTAGTATTGTGGATGCTAGTGGCATGGTCGTGTATTGCAGTGGGGAGTTAATATAGTAGAAGTGTGTCCAGCTTATAACCAATGGTTATTTTCTCTTTATGTCTCCACAATGTGTTAAATTTATTCCTTATTTAGTGAATTCATTGTGCTAGTTCCTTACACATGTACGACAACCATAAAATAACATGTCCTTCTATGTATCACTATGACACTTCCGTTTTCAAGTCAAAACATATGGAGATCTCATCATGAACATCTGCAAACCTTCAAGGATTATTGTGCACTGTCTCATTGTGTTTGGTTTTCTTCACACCCTTAACTTCTAGAATCATAGACTATGTCATTGTCATGTGTGGAGAGTTTTACTACCCTTGGTATCTCACCTTCTTGGCTAGATATGAGTGTTATTTTCCTTCTCCCTGGAGCATCGTGTTAACTATTAGAACCATCTAACCAATACATGATTTTGTCCCAATAACAAGATTTCCTAGCTATTGAGTTTCACTCGTGAAAGGTTGAGATTAGATGACTTCGGATTTTCGTACATATCATGAACATGTTGATTTGAATGAATTAAAGAAATGGTCGTAATTTTTAGTTTCCTCGTATATGATCAATTACCAAGAAGTGTTAAGTTGTCTAGAATATGGTAATCTCATAAGCATTCAATTCTTTTCATCCTTATAGGCTTGTGGCATAGATTCTGTGTGTCAAGTAATGTTAAGAGTGTAATTCAACTTCGTGTATTTTGAATCCCATATCACATTCAAGGTGCTAGAGTATTCCTATTTGGGGTCGACAGATTTTCCCTACACTTAAGAAAATGTGTGGTTCATGTACTTGGGTATTCTTCCTTAATAATTCCTATTTCCCATGTACTACTTACTCCTATGCCTCATTTGTGTATTAATTGAGGTAGTCACAGTGATTAACCATGTCAGTATTGTTAGTAGTAACATTTCGTGTCTTTTAGTATACGACCTTATAAAGTACTCTACCCAGTACATTAATGGATTCTTGAAGAACTCCAGCCTGATCTTGAACTCTGTTGTTCCTCGTTGTATTAGATCATTGGGTATTGCAAGTTCAGACAAGTCAAAGATAAAGCTTCATAGTGTAATCACATATATATTGGATAGATAAAGTTATGGTCAGTTTATGGTATCACATCTTAGGGTAACTATTAAGGGTCATCAAGGGTTTAGTGTGAGTGTACCCCTAAAAAGTTATGTGAGTTGATAATAAAGGTAACATGATTGTATTACACATTAGTTTGCAATAGGTGTATGATATTCCCCGTAACTGTTCCTCATGTACTTTGTGTTTCCATATGCTTATGTCTAAGAAGATAGTGATGAAAAAAAATAAAAATTTGTGGGTATGAATTTACTTGATTGAACTATATGATCATGGTAATATCCTATATGATGCACTACTAGCAAGACTCATGATGGCTTGACTTCATATGGACTGTTGATTGAAATGAAATTATATTCTTGTTGATAAACACCTTTGCGATTACATTAATGGCTGGTAAGGACTATTATGAACACATGATTGTTTGTTTAGTATTAACTGACATCCTTGATGGTATGGTGCCAAGTTAGGGAATTGTGGGTTATTGTTGTTATTGTGAATTGCAATTATCCAGTGGAGTGTAAATTGTACAGTGGAAGTTATCAAAAGGTAAAGTCAATAGATAGGTATCTCATGTAAGATGTTTATCTGTCATCCTTGTTATGTATTTTTGGGAGTTGATATTACTTCTGAAAAGGTGTCATGACAATGCTTGTAAGTCAATAATGTCGTGTGGAAGGATAAATGTGACGTGGAAGGAAAGTACTTTCGTTTGATTGAATATCAGTTAGTTTTGACATGGAATGTACCATATAGGTGTTTTGATCTAAACTGTGCAGTCCATGTTCTAGTATCCTTATGATAATGTAGTGCTTGTAATACTGGGATTAGGATTGTGGATGTGTTGTTGAGACGAATTTGGTGATTCTCTGGCAGGAGGATAGGCCTAGTTACAAAGGAAACTCTGCCGAAATTTCTGAAAAATTTAGGAGTTAGTGAAAATTTAGAGACTGTAAGTAGGTTAGAAAAGAGTTGTTTGATGCTAAAGTGTTTGGGGAAGACTATACTCCTCATTCGAGGACGAATGATCCTAAGGGGGGAGAATGTAAGGCCCCGGAAAATTTCGCTAAGTAATTTAGGGTTTCGTAGTGTCACACAGGGTTATTATAATCATTAATATGGTGGTCATCAATTAGACTTGGTAAATATGAGTATAAGTCTTATGGTAAGTTATGTGAGGTCCAAATGGAAGCCTAGGTGTACGCCAAATGGAAAAATTTTCGAAATAGGCCAAAATTCTAAATGGATTCGCACATGGCTCCACTTCAAAGGATCATATATAATTATGTATAAGGTTTTATGTGGTTAATAGCATATCAAATGAAATCTCTTTGAGTCTAGTTTTCAACGCTTCAAACCGTTCATCATTTGGACATTCCTACACAAAGTTATGATCCAATTACCAAAGGCTAGAAAATGTTGTCTTGTGCCAAATGTGCGACCGCATTCCTGTCGCATTTTTAACTTTGCGGTCGCATTTCTACCGCAAATTGAACCCGAGAAGCCCAGTTAATTCTTCTATTTTTATAACCCGACCCCATTTCAATATATAGGCTTTGGGGTTCATTTTGGGGTCATTTCTTACTGATTTTAGAGAGAGGTGAGAGTATTTTAGAGAGAGAAGGAGGAACCCAACATCTAAATCATCCAAATCTTGCATCAATCTTCAAGAATCAAGAACCCAAATATCAAGTTCTTCATCTAAGAGGTAAGATTCTATACCCTAGGGTTTAATTTCGAGTTTGGTGTATAAGATGAGTTATTGAGGTATGATTGTTGGGTTTATTAGTGTTGTGTATACATGCATGTAAAACTTAGGTTTATGGGAAGATTGTTTAACTTAAATAAGTAAAGATTGGGTTAGGGAATGAAAGAAGTCTTAAAAGGGGGATTTGAAATCAAGATGCTCAACTAGTGTTTGATAAAATGTCCAAATGAGATAGTTTCATGAATATCTTTCTAATATGTGTTTAATTTTGTTATGACTCATAGTAGATTGGAATTGCTAGAGTTTTTGGAGTGTTGTAGTAACTTAAGGAAAGCTCAATCGAGGTATGTATGGCTAATTTTGATTCTTGTGAAATCACACATATGTGTAAAATTGTTTGGCATGTGTTAATTTGAGAAATTGTATGATTCTTTGATGTCACTATTGGGTATTCAATTGATGATTGAACTACATGTGGTATGGTATGAAATATGAATTGAAAGATGACAAGGGAATTGGAATTGGTAAAGAACTGAGAACAATTGTTGTGGTGGCATATATGGTTTCTTGTGGAAAGAGATGAAACACTTGAATTGTGGTAAATTATTAAACATACTTGTGTGTGTACTCTTGAATATGGTAACTTGATTGTGATATCAGTTTGAAAAATATTTGAGAATGTGAATCGAATTGTAAGTTGCTTATTTGAATTTGTTATAATTGTGTGTAGTGCCCTATTTGCTGTTTGTGATTGTTGTGTTTGAAACTGTACGGTGGGATCGGGTTGCGCGCCGTAACATGAGGTAATAAGGTGTGGGTTAGGGTGATAAGGGTGGCCGAGGTAATAATGGTGGACGAGGTAATAAGGATGGAAAGCGATCGAAATCGCTATTGAAAATTAATATAAAAATCAATGATGTGAAATTGTGAAATGAGACAGTAGGAGAGTTTGCAACCTGTGGGGCACTGATTGCCCCTTTGTTTGACTACTTGTGTTTTACGTGATTGACTTGTGGTTGTTCTACTTTTTGATCTTAAACGTGCTTTGTGTTGAGAATTATCTGAAATGAGGAAAATGTGGAAAACATGGTTGGCTGGCTTAATTGATTCTTGATGTAATTCATTGGCTGTATTATCATCGTGATTTCTTGTTAATGGCTTGAGTTTACTTGGGAAAATGTTTGCCCATACATACCAGTACAATTCCAGTGTACTAACATCCCTTTTTTCGGGGCGCTACATTCGTATTGTGATTGTAGATGGATCAGTAGCAGGCACTTCAGCTCATCGGCAGTAGTATCCTTCATCTTCCACTGCCCATTTTGGTGAGCCCTTTTCTTCCTCGGGGCCCTGTGTGGCTCATGCCACTCCTATTTTAGACTTTATTTTGGATTTTTTTAAGGTATAGCCGGAGCCTTGTTACCGGCAAGTATTGTATCGTCCTTTGTATCCTAGAGGTTCCGTAGACATGTAAACTGTGGGATCATGGCCTATGTATATATATGTCGGGCGTTGTAAATTTAAATTGTAAACTTGTTAGTAAATCAATCGTATGGTTATGTTTGTACATTGTGAAATTAGTTATAATTGTAAGATATTTGGTTTATGAGAAACAATCAACACAGGGGTAACGCGTGGGATAGAAAGGCACCCAGGTCCGCTTGACTGGGGCTACCCGGTCAGGCGCCGGTCATGTCCCTCGATTTGGGGCATGATAATACTCGAAAAAATGGATGGAGAAGTTTGGCCAAAGCCGATCAATTCAAATGCAGTGACGCGATACTATGTGTAACCATTATGATTCCTTTATGATGTAATTTGAACTATGTCTGACCTAATTCCCGTTTAAGAGGGGATACGTAGGCAGTCTTATGGGTTCGGTGACAATTAAATAAAATTTTCATTTCCCCCGACATTGGAAACTGGGGCAAAATTTTGAGGAAGACCCTCAAAATTCCGATGTTAATCTTCGCCAATCATTATGCGCAACTGTCAGAAGCACCAGCCCAGTAAATTAGGGAATAATTTGGATGAGGACCCTCAAGATTTTGGAGCAAAAGAGGTTGCAATATCTTGAACCATGTCGTAGTCATCGGTTCATCTAAAACCATTTTTACTATTATGTATTTACATCATGTTTTTATTATTTTACTAAATCATGCATGGCTACTATCAAAATAGCTTTGTTTAGCAATACTAACCCAAATGAAAGCAAGAGCAGAGTCGGACAAGCATAGTCTACGGGAAGACGAACTAACCTTCCCCTTTACAAAACTCACAATTTTTCTTTGGATGCAGGCATCCCAGACATAAAGTCATCAGATACGATTACAAACTCACTCTTCAGGAATACAATCCTTAGGATCATCGCCCATTTACAAGTGCTATCCATGCACGACATTCCCAGCAGCCACAATGACAATCAACTATCATCTATCAGCTAAGAGATTTCATTACTCCTCACTTTTATTTTTCGCATTACAAAATGCTACCTTTCTACCTTCCGATACTAAGCATTGTCTCCATCTGCATTTTTTATCTGCATTGCATAGGGCTACCATTCTGCCTTCCGAGACTAAGCATTGTCTCCATCTGCATTTTTTCTCTGCATTGCAAAAGGCTACCTTTCTGCCTTCCCAGACTAAGCTCTATCTCCGTCTGCATTTTTTCTCGGCATTGCATAAGGCAACCTTTCTGCCTTCCGAGACTAAGCACGGTCTCCATCAACATTTTTTCTCCGCATTGCATAAGACTACCTTTCTGCCTTCCGAGACTAAGCTTTGTCTCCATCTGCATTTTTGACATTGCATAAGGCTACCTTTCTGCCTTCCAAGACTAAGCACTGTCTCTATCTACATTTCTTCTTTGCATTGCATAAGGCTACCTTTCTGCCTCTGAGACTAAGCATTGTCTCCATCCTGCATTTCTCTGCATTGCATAAGGCTACCATTTTGCCTTCCGAGGTTAAGCTCTACCTTCATCTGCATGGCTGAAACACCACCAACTTTATTCAAATTTCTGTTGGCTAAAATATCGCCATTTATATTTTTCCACATCGGCTGAAACATCTCCAAATTTATTTAAATTTCTGTCGGCTGAAATATTGCCATTTACATTTTCCACATCGATTGAAAACATCGCCAACTTCATTAAAATTCATGTCGGTTGAAATGTTGCCATTTACATTCTCTACATTAGCTGAAACATCACCGGCTTTATTTAAATTTTTGTCAGCTGGAATATCGCCATATATATTTCTCCTTCACATGGCTAAAATACCGCCAAATCTTGCATTTCATGGGCTGAAATACTACCAAACTATCCAAGGGCATCATTATTCGGAGGCACCATTTTCATAGCCTGAGAACGCCATGTGATGGCCCGAGGACCCCACTTTATATTCTACACATCATTATTCAAAGGCATCTTGGTTCGGAGGCACCATTGTCATGGCCCGAGAACATCATTTCATGGCCTGCAAATCCTTTATTATGTGCTTCTTGGCCCAGGACATCATGGTCTGAGGACCTCATCTTAACCATCCAAAGACAACATTCATTATCCAATTGGAACTTGCATCACGTTTAAAATTCCACACGATATGCTTGTATTACTAAATTTCAATTACATCAGTTGGTAATGACCATTACAGCAGGAGCGATCTCTCCCCGGTTCTCGCAACCTATCAATCCCTGACCACCCTTCCCAACCTAAATATTGCCCCGTCTCTTCGAAAACCTCCATCGGCATACTCCGTCAATGTATCCTGAAATACATATAACCTGATTCCTATAAAACCAGGGATATGTAGGCAGCTCAGAAATCAGAGCACGATCAAAACCTTTGTAAATCTTTGCCCGACAACTCTTTCAACCTTCCCGGATAAAGAGGGACAGTTGTTGATACCCAGTTTTTCTCCACCTATTTTTTATATACTCAAAATACTCTTAAAATAACATGTACGTGCATATATAAGTCTGCCCAAGAATTTTTTACATTTTTAATGCTTTTTAGAATCATTTTATTATTTATTTTTGCAGTACAAAATTTAATAGTTATTCCCAAAACTTTCATTTTGGGTGAGTAATTTATTTCCATCCTCATATTTATACCAAAATACAATAAAGGTATTTTTGCATATTTTTACAATTTACTTGATATTTTTAAACTAAAATTGCAATTATAGCCGATATTATGATTAATGGCATTTTATAATTATAAAATTATTCCAAGTATTTTTAGATTAATATTTATATATTATTAATTGGTTTAGTGCTTTTAATTTATTTTAAAATCACTTTTAACTATTTTTATACAAATTAATGTGGAGAAATTGGTTATTTAATACATAGCCATTTCAATTGCAATTATAGCCTTAATTTAACCCCCAATCACACCCCTAATAAAACGACCCAATTTTATTATAACCCATAACCTTTCCTAGCATACCCAAACCTGCTCCCCATTTAACCCATTTAATCCGAGCCGTTGGTCTTTTAGATCAACGCCCCCTATCCCTTTCCTTTTTAATTCAAATGACCTCTTACCCTATCTCATTTCTCCTCAACCGCTGCCTATGAAACCCTTCACTCTCAAAATTCACTCAAGGGTTCTCACACCCTAGCTGCCTCTTGCCGTCTCAGACTATAGATCCACCAGAATTTATGGCCACCAAAGCTATGTGGATCTTACACACCCACCACCTGGTGCTCTTATACACCGATTCTTTGAAGATTTAAGGTCTAACCTTGAATATATCTACCCATATTTCCTTCGATTGAGGGATCCATGGTCGTCTCCGACTTTACTCTGGCGTATCATGGTCATTCGAGCTTGAGTCTAACCCTCCGGCTTAGATCCACGAGTTTTCCAGGCCTTTCTTACTTCTAGGTTTCTTTTGAAACCCTAACCATTCGAGGTTCTTCGGATTTCTTGGATTTGTCCTAGATATGTGTTTATCTTAAGGTCAAATGCTTTCTCAAAAAGTTCTTCAAAACTTTGCTTTAAAACCTTTCACCTTCTCTGATTTAGGGGTTCTTTGACTTTTAACATGCTCTACTGTGATTCTTACATGTTTCTTCTACTATGTCTCTTCTATGATCCTTATGTGTTCTTTCTACTGTGTTTGTTATACCTTGTTCTTACGAGTTCTTTTACTGTATTTTTTGCATGATTGTTCTTTATTATGTTATTCATGAGTTTTTTCTACTAGGAAATACGTGTTCCTTTGTGATTTCTGCCCTTATTCCGTTAATATTTTTGCCTGACTTATTTGTTTTTATCTCTAGATTCGATTAATGGTAAAACCCTAGAATTTGAGATTCATTCAAGTTTTTGAGGCTACTTGCTATGTGATTTACTTCTGCTTTATCTCTGAACTTGCTTGATTTCAAATACCTTAATCTCTTGGACTTATTTGAGTTCCTGGAGTTGTTCCATCTACTGCTTCACTAAAGTTTCAAAATCACTGCTTCAATTTATGTTTCTTCATATGACTCTAATCTCTTGCTAAACTCTATAAGACCCTTTCATTTGCCCTTTTTGCATGCTATCTGATATTCCCTCTTCTCTAAGACGACTACCATATTCCTATAATTTACTACCTATTTATTTTTCCATTGCATGACACTTTCACTTTGTCCTAAATTCAGCCTCTCATGCCTATTACTTGTGTATTCTTTATATATGCTGAACCTCCCTTCTAAATGGTTGTCAATTGTGATTGATTTCATACTTCCTTTGTATAAGTTTGATTGATTCCTTTCCATGTTTGTTCACTTCCCTAATACTCGATTTGAGTAAAAAATTTATTTCCTTAATTAGTTTTTACCGCTTGAATCTGAATTCCTTAATTAAAGGAAGTCATGATTCTTAATTGACATGCAGTTCTTTAATTGTTTCCTTACCTTATTTTCTGCTTGTTTCTCACACTATAAATACTTGCTTCTTCATTGAAAAAAATACACTCGAGTTTTTTCTGAACTCACACTCACACACAAAGTATTCTCCCTTGCCTATTTGTATTGTGGCTTTTTTGCAAGACTTCTGCTCTCTTTTGCTTGTCTCTTTTGTCTTTTATTTAAGCTTTTGCCTCACCCCTATGTGTTTATTCGGTAGTCTCATTCTTTTCTGTGGTTTGTTGTTCATGTCCTGTAATTTATGCTAAGCATTTTCCGTCTTCGCTTATGTTCCACTATGAATCCCTACCCTCTAATCCCTTCTATATGCCGAGTTAAAGCCTTGGCCTGACAGTATCCTAATTATTGCCCAGGCCTTGGTCTGACCTTCAATAGGTCCTAACTCTCCAATGTTTGGCTAGTAGACTGGGCAGGGGTGTGCCAATATTCTATGTTGCTGGGCATGACCACCAGCCTGCCTCGGCATCCCTTAATTCCATTTATTGCACTTACACTTGTTCCTAGATTCTAAGTGTTGCCCCCATCCAATGAGCCATACCTTGGGACCTTGAGTTCTCTCTAAACTTGTTATTGGAGGGCCGGCCCTTCCAGACTGCACTTTAATTCAGTTTTGTAATGATATTTGGGTGTAAGCATTGCCTGGAGTTCCTAAAACTCCTTAGAACTTTGATACACTCTAGATAAAAGAAAGGCTTTGGAACCCGACCCAGGCAGTTGGTTCATATCATATTGCTAGACCTTGGGTCTGAATTAAACTCCTTGGATATAGTTTAAAAGCTCTGATGTTATTTTACTTTTTTGTTTGATTCATTTGGTTTGTAATAAATTTGTAATAACTTATGGGATTCTAGTAAAGAGCGGGGGTCATTTATGTATGCTTAAGGGTAGATATCCTGCCTATAGGAGTTTTCCTTGCACTTTCATATATAAAAGTCATGCTCCTAGGAGTTCTGCACTTTCACATGTGGAAATTATCCTCATAGGAATTCTGTATGTCATATAGATATATTGCTCATAAGAATACTGCATATAAAAACAATGTCTTTAAGATTCTGCATTTTTACATCTATCATTAGGCAAGTAGTTATAGGTTAAATAATAATCAATTACATCCTAGATACCATGCTCGTAGGATTTCTACACTCTTGTTATGCCTGTAAAAAGTGTTTAGAGTTAACAACGCTAGAAAACATGCATATAGGAACTATCACCTAAATCTGAATCATTCATTTAAGATTAGTCTGTTCATAGTAACCAACTGCGGAACTCGTATCATTCTGTTAAAATCGGCAACTTCCTGTAATCAGTTTACTTCTTTATTCATGAAATCAGTAGATGCCATGCCTTTAGGTTATCACTTAGGCAAACCAGTAGGTAATTAATTAACCGCATCAGTCTTCGATAGGTTACAACCAGGCGAGCCAAGTGCAGATTTCTTGTCTAAAAGTATGGGTTGAACCAGACTGCTTAAAACTTAAGTCTAATCTGGACCTAATCAGTATGTGCAAGACATGCTAAAATACATGATTTCTTTGATTTGAGGAGGCCTACTTGAGCCTTTAATTGTTTTACCTCCCCATTAATTGCATTATGTGTTTTGATTGGCGCTATAGAATTTTATCCTTTTTTAAACCTCTAAAAGCCAAGCTTCCTCCCTTTCGGACTAATAGTTTTAAAATCCTCCAAGACTGATAGGATTGGGACGGGTAATAGCATGCTATAGGTAACGACACCATTTCATGCTTAATACCTTAACGGGGTGGGAAAGTGTAGATATGGATATGACGACCACGCGATAACACCATGTGTATAAACAGTTATCGGGTATTTTGTGGGATGATCCATATTATGTATAAACCTAAGACCCCTTCCCTTATTTGTCCATTTTTGTTTTTTGCCAAACTCCTGCTTTTGAATTGCTTTTAACTTGCAGCAATTATGTAAAATTTTCTCTTTTTACTCTTTTGTTCAAAATTTCAAAACAGCTTCTTCTATCAAAATTTAATTTCTTTAACTTCCTTAATCCCTTACAACCATTATGTGAAAATACCTCTTTGTATTTGTAATTCTTGTTTACCTACTTGTTGTTTGCATTTAAAGTCACAATTGTAGCATGGACGGGAACCACACTAATAGATCTTGAGGGGTGCCTAACACCTTCCCCGCGAGATATGTCACGGCCCAAATCCAGTCGTGATGGCACCCAACAATCAAGCTAGGCCAGCCAGACCAATAATTTAATTATAACACAATACCAGTCCCCAAATGGACAACCCAAGAAGAATATATGAGTTTAAGAACTCCAATAATAATAATAATGAACAAAAGTACTGACACTCCCAAAGATCCGGAGTCACAAGTCTAGAGCCTCTAACAAAACCCCAACAGGAAATAGAGAGTACGATATAGAAGTACTCAAGTCGGAATACAAAATATACAATAACAACTGGAATGAGAGGAGAAGCTAGGCTCTGCGAACGTAGGCAGCTACCTCGGCAACTCGATGTGACAATGTAAACGCTGGAGATGTCCGTCTACTGCTCCTGTGTACCTGAGTCTGCACACAAAAGGTGCAGGAGTAGGGGTGAGTACTAAGTACTCAGTGAGTAACAAATATATACATGTAGCTGACAGTAAGAAATCCACAAAATACCACAATATGAAGCTACGCTACAGTCCGAATCTCCTACGAACTAGTACAATAATACAATACAGCTACCACAGAGTAATTCAACAAATACAGATGCAATGCACTGCACATAACCGCTACGGCATGTAGCCCGATCCAATTTAACGTCGACGGCGCTCACTGGGGGTGTGTACAGACTCCGGAGGGGCTCCTACGGCCCAAGCGCAATACTACTGCGGCGTGCAGCCCGATCCTCATATCAACCACTGCGGCGTGCAGCCCGATCCATCCTCAGTCCACATAAATCAGATAAGTCACAAAACAGTTCATTTATCTTAATTCCAGTTTTCAGTTCATAATTTATGAAAAATACTTTAACTTTATTAAGTTTGTAAAAGCCGGTGACTTAGCATTTCAAAAGTGTGATTTCAATTTCCAGGACTGAGATCAGTGATTTAAGCAAATATAGCTATCACATAATTATTGTCCTCTAAGGACGCTACAGATCGGCACAAGGCCCCAAACAAGGCTCACAGCCCACAAATATATCAAATACAGTGTATTTCCAACACTAATAACATATTATTCATTCTCGGGATGGACCAAGTCTCAATCCCCAATCACAATCAATCCCGCACCTGCCACGGTGGCGAGCCACGCCCTACTAGTGTCACAATGTGCTAAGCCGGGGTTTCGAACCCTCAGGCTACAATATACACAAACTACTCACCTTTAGCCGGTCGTAGAATCGTCCGCGATGCCTTTTCCTTTGAATTTAGCTCCCTCGTGCGTAGAATCTAGTCAAACCATAATAATTATATCAAATACGGGTCAAAGAATCATAACCCACTTCAATTTATATGAAATTCTCAAAATTACACTAAGTTGGTAAAACCCGACCCCGGGCCCCACTGCTCGGAAAATTCCGAAATTAGTACCAACGCGATCCTTATCTCGCCACGAGTCCGTGCATATAAAATTTATCGAAATCGGAGTTCAAATGGCCTCCCAAATCTAAAAATCCCGTTTTCAAAACTTAGGCCACATTTCTTCAAGATTTCAACCCAATTTCATGAAGATTGATGTTAATACTACCATAAATTGATGTTTTTGAGTCAAGAATCTTACCTCCGACGAATACCCGATGACTTCTCAGTGATTTCCTCGAGTTTTCTTCTCTCTAGGGCTCAAATGTGTGTTTTGGGGGTGAAAACCCGTAACTCTCTGTTTCTGGATTTTTATTCACTGCCAGATACCATTGTTCATCGCGTTCGCGTGACCCTCTACGCGTTCGCGATGAACAGCCTTGCCTTACCCTTCGCGAACGCGACGCACCCCACGCGTTCGCGATGTTCAAACTTCCCAGCCACTCGGATTTCCTCTACGCACCCCACGCGTTCGCGATGTTCAAACTCCAGCCACCCGGATTTCTTCTACGCGTTCGCGATGGACCTCCCGCTAACGCGAAGCACAACATCACGACCCTACGCGAACGCGACCAAAGCAACGCGTTCGCGATGCTTAACACCCCAGACCTACGCGAACGCGACGCCTTCTCCCGCGAACGCGATGCACAAAAAGGCTTGGCCTTCGCGAACGCGACACTGGTCACGCGAACGCGAAGGCTTAAGGGCCTGGGCAGAACCTGCAGTTTTCTGCAGATTTTTGCCAAGTCCAAATGCCCGGTTGATGGTCCGAAATCATCCCGAGGCCCCGGGACCCCAACGAAAACCACCAACGTACCCCAAAACATGATACGAACTTGTTCCAATCATAAAAACACCATACTAAACATCAAAATCACCAATTATCCATGGATTCAAGCCTAAGTTTCTTCAAAACTTTCAAAACTAACATTCAATCCAAAACCCGGTCAAACGATGTCCGAATGACCTGAAAATTTGCAGACATATCCAAAATCACATAACGAAGCTACAGAAATTGTCGGAATTCCATTCCGACCCCGGATCAAAATATCACCTACCATCCGGTTTTCGCCAAAATTCAACATTCGCCAATTCAAGCTTAAAACTACACCGGACCTCCGAATTCAATTCCGATTGTTCTCCTAAGTCATAATTGATCCCCGGAACTAGTCGAATCATCCGAATCCGGTTCCGAGCACTCTAACTCAATAGTCAACTCTTGGTTGACTTTTCATATTCAAGCTTTCTTCAAACATGTTATTTGTTTCATTTTCAATCCAAATCACTTCTAACTCACCCGATATACTCTAATACTGTTTTAAAAGCATAATATATGTAAATGCAAGGTAACGGGGTGGAAATTCCCGTAACGACGGGCCGGGTCGTTACATTCTCCCCAACTTAAACAAACGCTCGTCCGCGAGCGGGTTAAGAAACATACCTGGAGCATCAAACAAGTGTGGATATCTGCTCTGCATTTCCTGCTCGGTCTCCCAAGTTGCTTCCTCCACGGGACGACCTCTCCACTGCACTTTCACTGAAGCTATATCCTTAGATCTCAGCTTACGAATCTGTCGACCCAAAATGGCTACTGGTTCCACATCATAAGTCAAATCCTCATCTAGCTGTATCGTGCTGAAGTCCAACACATGAGACGGGTCTCCGACATACTTCCGGAGCATAGATACATGGAACACCGGGTGAACTCCCGACAAACCGGGTGGCAAAGCAAGCATATAAGCCACCTCCCCAACTTTCCTAAGCACCTCAAAAGGTCCAATAAACCTTGGGCTCAACTTCACTTTCTTTCCAAACCTCATAACACCCTTCATAGGCGAAACTTTCAGCAACACCTTCTCCCCTACTGAATAAGACACATCTCGGACCTTCCGGTCTGCATAACTCTTCTGACGCGACTGAGCTGTGCGAAGTCTCTCCCGAATCACCTTCACCTTATCTAAGGCATCTTGGACTAACTCTGTCCCTAACAACCTAGCCTCGCCGGGCTCGAACCAACCAACTGGAGACCTACGCCGCCTCCCATATAAAGCTTCATACGGTGCCATCTGAATGCTGGACCGATAGCTATTATTGTAAGCAAACTCCGCCAAAGGCAAATAATCAGCCCATGAACCACCAAAATCAATGACACAAGCACGCAACATGTCCTCCAATATCTGAATAGTACGCTCAGACTGCCCATCCGTCTGTGGATGAAATGCTGTGCTCAACTCTACCTGTGAACCCAACTCTCGCTGAAATGTCCTCCAGAACTGAGATGTGAACTGGGTACCTCTGTCTGATATAATGGAAATAGGAACTCCATGCAATCTCACTATCTCACGGATGAATATCTCTGCCAACCGCTCTGAGGAATAAGTAGTACACACTGGGATGAAGTGAGCTGACTTGGTCAACCTATCCACCACCACCCAAACCGAATCAAACTTCCTCGCTGTCCGAGGGAGTCCACTAACAAAGTCCATAGTTATTCTTTCCCATTTCCACTCCGGAATATCAATTCGCTGGAATACACCACCGGGTCTCTGATGCTCATACTTGACCTGCTGACAGTTTAGACACCGAGCCACATGGCTCACAATATCTTTCTTCATCTTTCTCCACCAGTAATGCTGCTTCAAATCCCGATACATCTTCGCGGCTCCTGGATGAATAGAATACCGCGAGCTGTGGGCCTCTTCCAATATCAACTCACGAATGCCATCAACATTGGGCACACATATCCGGCCCTGCATCCGCAATACACCCTCACTATCAATAGTGACATCTCTAGCATCATCATGCTGAACTCTGTCCTTAAGGACAAGTAAGTGTGGATCATCATACCTGGCGCTCTCGAATACGATCATATAAAGAAGAACGAGCTACTACACAAGCCATCACCCGACTGGGCTCAGAAATATCCAGCCTTACCATCCGATTAGCTAACGCCTGAACATCAACTGCTAGGGGTCTCTCCCCAACTGGAATATACGCCAAACTGCCCATACTAATAGCCTTCCGGCTCAATGCATCAGCCACTACATTGGCTTTTCCGGGATGATACAAGATAGTAATATCATAATCTTTAAGCAATTCAAGCCATCTCCGCTGCCTCAAATTTAGATCTTTCTGCTTAAACAAATGCTGAAGGCTACGATGGTCTGTATATACATCACAAGATACACCATATAGGTAATACCTCCAAATCTTCAAGGCATGAACAATAGCAGGTAACTCCAAATCATGAACAGGGTAGTTCTTCTCGTGGGGCTTTAGCTGACGAGAAGCATATGCAATAACTCTACCCTCCTGCATCAACACACAACCGAGTCCAACTCTGGAAGCATCACAATACACCGTATATGACCCCGAGGCCGATGGTAACACAAGTACTGGAGCCGTGGTCAAAGCCTCTTTGAGCTTCTGAAAGCTCTCTTCACATTCATCAGACCACACAAATGGAGCATTCTTCTGTGTCAACTTAGTCAACGGTGAAGCAATAGATGAGAAATCCTGAACAAACCGACGATAATAGCATGCCAAGCCGAGAAAACTCCGAATCTCTGTAGCTGAGGAAGGTCTGGGCCAACTCTGTACTGCCTCGACCTTCTGTGGATCAACCCGAATACCATCACTGGACACTATATGTCCCAGAAAACCCACAGTATCAAGCCAGAACTCACACTTAGAGAATTTTGCATAAAGCTTCTCTTCTCTTAACCTCTGCAATGCCACTCTCAAATGCTGTGCATGCTCCTCCTGGCTGCGTGAGTATACTAAGATATCATCAATAAACACAATCACAAAAGAATCAAGGTACGGCCGAAATACACTATTCATTAAGTGCATGAATGCTGCTGGGGCATTAGTCAACCCGAAAGACATCACCAGGAACTCGTAGTGCCCATATCGCGTCCTGAACGCTGTCTTCATAATATCTGAGTCCCTGATCTTCAACTGATGATAGCCCGATCAAAGATCAATCTTAGAGAATACACTAGCTCCCTGGAGCTGATCAAATAGGTCCTCAATACGAGGCAATGGGTATTTATTCTTCACTGTTACCTTGTTCAGCTGCCTGTAATCAATGCACATTCTCATTGTGCCATCTTTCTTCTTCACGAACAACACCGGTGCACCCAAGGTGACACACTTGGACGAATGAAACCCTTATCTAAGAGTTCTTGAAGCTGTTCTTTCAATTCTTTTAACTCTGCTGGTGCCATGCGATAAGGAGGAATAGAAATGGGCTGAGTGGCCCGGCACCAAGTCAATACCAAAATCAATATCTCTGTCAGGCGGCATGCCTGGTAGGTCTGTTGGAAATACATCCGGAAACTCCCTCACAATGGGGACCGAATCAAGACTGGGTGTCTCGGCCTCAACATTTCTAATGAAGGCCAAATAAGATAAACAACCCTTGCCAATCATTCGTTGAGCCTTTATATAAGAAATCACCCTGTCGGACACATAATCAGTCAAGCCACGCCACTCGATCCTCGGATTACCTGGAATAGCTAGTGTGACTGTCTTGGCATGACAGTCCAGAATCGCATGGTAAGGAGATAGCCAATCCATGCCTAGAATAACATCGAAATCTACCATGCCCAATAGTAATAAATCAACTCGGGTCTCCAGACCCCCAATAGTAATAATACAGGATTGATATACCTGATCCACAACAACGGTATCCCCCACCGGGGTAGACACATGTACGGGCAAAGCAAGAATACCACGGGTCATACCCAAATGATGTGCAAAATAAGTGGAGACATAAGAATAGGTGGATCCGGGATCAAATAAGACAGAAGCATCCCTGTGGCAGACTGAGATAATACCTGAAATAACCGCATCTGAAGTGCTAGCATCCTTCCTGTCCGGAAGAGCATAAAAACGAGCCTGACCTCCACCAGTACGATCCTCGCCCCTAGGGCGACCTCTGGATACCTGGCCACCAGTCCTAGCCGACTATGCTGGCACTGAAGAAACAGGAGTAGAAGACGAGGGCTGATCCCTCTGCTGAGACCGCTTACGGAGCCACTGAGGACACTCTCTCCTGATATGGCCCAAATCACCGCACTCAAAACAACGGCTCGAAGATGGAAGAAGGGGCTGCTGAGGACCCCTCGCTACAGATGAACCCTATGCTGAGGAAGCATGAGCAGAGCTCTGAGCTGGAAGAGCACTCAGTGCAGGCTGACTCTACTGACGGCTCTGCTGACCCTAATAACCCTGCTGGCCTTGACGACCACGATCGGATGAAACCCCACTGGACTCTGTACGTCCAGACTGATGAGATCTGAAGGAGCGACCTCTGCTATGCTGAAATTGGCCCCTAGACGGAGCACCGCTGTAACTGCCAGTACCACGAGGCCTCTTAGCCTCTCTCTCCTCTCGCTCTCTACGGCGATCTGTCTCAATGTGACGGGCAGCATCAACCACCTCCTCAAAGGTAGCTGTAGAAACTCTCTCCCGGGTCATCAATATGCGGATGGGATAAATAAGACCATCGATAAATCTCCGGATCCTCTCCCTGTCGGTAGGAACCATCCACGTGGCATGACGGGCCAGCTGTGTGAATCTCGTCTCATACTGATTAACTGTCGTCTCTCCTTGTTTCAACCACTCGAACTAACGTCGCAGCTCCTCCCTCAGACTGAGGCACGTTCTTCTCCAAAAATACCGTGGAGCTGCCAAGTGAGGGGCGCTGCCCCGGCGGGCCTACGCCTCTCAAAATCCTCCCCGCGCTGGAAAGGCGCACACGCGAGCCGGAAAGTGGTGAATGAAGCTACCGCTGGACTCTAGAATACCCGCGGTGCGAGCATGCGGCCCGACATCCGTCAAGAAAACCACGGGCATCCTCGCCCTCGGCTCCACTGAATGTCGGAGGGCGCAGCCTCTCCGAATCTCTCCAAACGACGCCGCTCGTCGTCGGGCATAGCCTGGAACCACATATGCGAGGAGGGCGGTGCAACGAGCGCAGCGCGGCCCGAGCGGCTCGGGTGTGTGAGCCACGGGGGTCCGATTCCCTCCCCTGCACGTGAAGATGATGCTGCGGCGATGGCGACGACTACCTGTGCCAATCCGTGCACGTCGATAATATCCGAGCCAAGGTCTCCCGAAGACCCGGTATCACGATAGGCACTGCCGGTCCCTGGACCTGAGCTGTCGGAGCGTTCGCCGCTGGAATCTGGTCCTGAGTCTGGTCAGCCGGTGGGTCGGCGAGTGCTTGGTGCTTGCTGCCCTACCTCTACCACGACCACGGCCTGTGGGTGCCAATGGTGGTCGTCCGCCACGTCCGTTAGCTCGTGTTCTCGCCATCCGCGAGAGAATAGAATATGGAAAGATTTAATTTCATGATAACACAAATCGCACGATATGAATTCAAGAAAATGAGGTTTTTCCTAAAGTTTTCTGTAGCCCTTCGAAGATAGATACGGACGTCTACGTACCGATCTGCGAAAGCCTACTAAACCGGCTCATGACTCGCGAGTCCTAATAACCTAGAGCTCTGATACCAACTTGTCACGGCCCAAATCCAGTCGTGATGGCACCCAACAATCAAGCTAGGCCAGCCAAACCAACAATTTAATTATAACACAATACCAGTCCACAAATGGACAACCCAAGAAGAATATATGAGTTTAAGAACTCCAATAATAATAATAATGAACAAAAGTACTGACACTCCCAAAGATCCGGAGTCACAAGTCTAGAGCCTCTAACAAAACCCCAACAGGAAATAGAGAGTACGATATAGAAGTACTCAAGTCGGAATACAAAATATACAATAACAACTGGAATGAGAGGAGAAGCTAGGCTCTGCGAACGTAGGAAGCTACCTCAGCAACTCGATGTGACAATGTAAACGCTGGAGATGTCCGTCTACTGCTCCTGTGTACCTGAGTCTGCACACAAAAGGTGCAGGGAGTAGGGGTGAGTACTAAGTACTCGGTGAGTAACAAATATATACATGTAGCTGACAGTAAGAAATCCACAAAATACCACAAAATGAAGCTACACTACAGTCCGAATCTCCTACGAACTAGCAACAATAATACAATACAGCTACCACAGAGTAATTCAACAAATACGGATGCAATGCAATGCACATAACCGCTACGGCGTGTAGCCCGATCCAATTTAACGTCGACGGCGCTCACTGGGGGTGTGTACAGACTCCGGAGGGGCTCCTACGGCCCAAGCGCAATACTGCTGCGGCGTGCAGCCCGATCCTCATATCAACCACTGCGGCGTGCAGCCCGATCCCATGCTCAGTCCACAATAAGCAAATAAGTCACAAAACAGTTCATTTTCCTTAATTCCAGTTCTCGATTCATAATTTATGAAAAATACTTTAACTTTATTAAGTTTGTAAAAGCCGGTGACTTAGCATTTCGAAAGTGTGATTACAGTTTCCAGGACTGAGATCAGTGATTTAAGCAATTATAGCTATCACATAAATATTGTCCTCTAAGGACGCTACAGATCGGCACAAGGCCCCAAACAAGGCTTACAGCCCACAAATATAGCAAATACGGTGTATTTCCAACACTAACAACATATTATTCATTTCCGGGATGGACCAAGTCTCAATCCCCAATCACAATCAATCCCGCACCTGCCACGGTGTGCGAGCCACGCCCTATTAGCGTCACAATGTGCTAAGCCGGGGTTTCGAACCCTCAAGCTACAATATACACAAACTACTCACCTTTAGCCGGTCGTAGAATCGTCCGCGATGCCTTTTCCTTTGAATTTAGCTCCCTCGTGCGTAGAATCTAGTCAAACCATAATAATTATATCAAATACGGGTCAAAGAATCATAACCCACTTCAATTTATATGAAATTCTCAAAATTACACTAAGTTGGTAAAACCCGACCCCGGGCCCCCACTGCTCGGAAAATTCCGAAATTAGTACCAACGCGATCCTTATCTCGCCACGAGTCCGTGCATATAAAATTTATCGAAATCGGAGTTCAAATGGCCTCCCAAATCTAAAAATCCCGTTTTCAAAACTTAGGCCACATTTCTTCAAGATTTCAACCCAATTTCATGAAGATTGATGTTAATACTACCATAAATTGATGTTTTTGAGTCAAGAATCTTACCTCCGACGAATACCCGATGACTTCTCAGTGATTTCCTCGAGTTTTCTTCTCTCTAGGGCTCAAATGTGTGTTTTGGGGGTGTAAACCCGTAACTCTCTGTTTCTGGATCTTTATTCACTGCCAGACACCATTGTTCATCGCGTTCGCGTGACCCTCTACGCGTTCGCGATGAACAGCCATGCCTTACCCTTCGCGAACGCGACGCTGGCCACGCGTTCGCGATGCTCAAATCCTGCAACCCTTCACGGACGCGACGCACCCCACGCGTTCGCGATGTTCAAACTCCAGCCACCCGGATTTCTTCTACGCGTTCGCGATGGACCTCCCGCTAACGCGAAGCACAACATCACGACCCTACGCGAACGCGACCAAAGCAACGCGTTCGCGATGCTTAACACCCCAGACCTACGCGAACGCGACGCCTTCTCCCGCGAACGCGATGCACAAAAAGCCTTGGCCTTCGCGAACGCGACACCGGTCACGCGAACGCGAAGGCTTAAGGGCCTGGGCAGAACCTGCAGTTTTCTGCAGAATTTTTTCCAAGTCCAAATGCCCGGTTGATGGTCCGAAATCATCCCGAGGCCCCCGGGACCCCAACGAAAACCACCAACGTACCCCAAAACATGATACGAACTTGTTCCAATCATAAAAACACCATACTAAACATCAAAATCACCAATTATCCATGGATTCAAGCCTAAGTTTCTTCAAAACTTTCAAAACTAACATTCAATCCAAAACCCGGTCAAACGATGTCCGAATGACCTAAAAATTTGCAGACATATCCAAAATCACATAACGAAGCTACAGAAATTGTCGGAATTCCATTCCGACCCCCGGATCAAAATATCACCTACCATCCGGTTTCGCCAAAATTCAACATTCGCCAATTCAAGCTTAAAACTACACCGGACCTCCGAATTCAATTCTGATTGTTCTCCTAAGTCATAATTGATCCCCCGGAACTAGTCGAATCATCAGAATCCGGTTCCGAGCACTATAACTCAATAGTCAACTCTTGGTTGACTTTTCATATTCAAGCTTTCTTCAAACATGTTATTTGTTTCATTTTCAATCCAAATCACTTCTAACTCACCCGATATACTCTAATACTGTTTTAAAAGCATAATATATGTAAATGCAAGGTAACGGGGTGGAAATTCCCGTAACGACGGGCCGGGTCGTTACAAGATAATGTCTAGCCCTTACCCGAACTCTGGTTTTCAAATTCAAAACCCCTTAGTGTCCTAATGCACTTAATCATTAGGTGAAGACTCTTCAATTCCAAAAAATCCAATTCCCAAATGGGAATAGAGTTGTCCGCCCAAATATCGTAAACCCGATCTCGCTCTTAGAGAAAAAAAAGGGGGCGTCGACATACATATCAAGGCTGGAGCAACCTATATAGGAACAGTGCATTCAACCATTTGGAACTTACAAATTTCAACTATCGAGATATCGATATTTAGTAATTTCCTCGCAACAAAGTTGACATCCTAGGGCATTGCCCCTCCAATATTCGAGGTTGATTGTAGAGGAACCTCGGATACTATTAATGATTTCTTTTATACCGATTTGTGATCAACCTTCCATTCTAAGTTAGCACGATCCAATGTTGCCTTATTAACAATATTGCTGAAAACCCCAATTGGGACAAAAACAGTGCAAGGGAAAAAGAGTACAATACGTGCTTTCAGACCTAAAGGCTTCGTGTCGCTCCTTGTTGATTAACTTGCAAGTTAGTCAAAAATTAAAAAAAATTTAAGTGGGGTCATACCTCAGCAGTAACATCATTTGAGATGAGTTACGTTCCAATTATTTAATCATGTAATCTGTCCAACACTTTAAGTTTATAGGAACATTTCCATGTGATATCGATAATATGTTTTGACTCTTCCCAGTCCAGTCCCAATTTCATTTCATCTTGATTTCGGGTATTTAATGTGACCTGCCTTAGTACTAAGTCCCTGATATTATAATATCAAAGATTGACCCTTCGATTGTAATACCTTTCGACCCGTTGCTTCTGGGCTGCCAATCGAACAAAGGTAGTTTCACGTCATTCATTTAATAGCATCGTAATCATGGCCTCATTGTTCGATTCATTCGTCATATATCATAAATGCTCGGTTCCCCAACTTCGACCAATATTATAGTGCCATAAACCAATGAGAACGAGGTAGCCTGGTATTGGACTTTGAAGTTGTGCGATATGCCCAAAGACTTCGGGAAAAATTTCTCTCCATTTTCCCTTGGCGTCGGTAAACCTTTTCTTGAGGTTTTGTATTATGGTTTTGTTGGTCAATTCAGCTTGTCCATTCCCATTAGGGTGATAAGGTGTTGATAAGATCCTTTTTATCTTGTGTTCTTCAAAAAATTTGGTCACTTAGCTGCTGATAAACTATTTTTCATTGTCACGTACAATTTCAGATGGTATTCCAAATCGGTATATGATGTGGTCCTAGATGAAGTCGATGACTTCCTTTTCTCTGACCTTCTGGTATGCATGTGCTTCAACCATTTAGAGAAATAGTCAGTCACAAACAAAATAAATTGAGACTTACCTGGTGCCGATGGAAGAGAGTCGACGATGTCCATCCCCCTTTTCATAAATGATCATGGCGATAGAACCGAATGCAGAAGATCCCCAGGTTGATGAATCATCAGAGCATGTATTTGACATTTATCACATTTTGCATGAACTCATTTCCATATCGACCCAGTAATAGCCAGCTCTCATCACATTTCAAACCAATGAGTTGGTGCTTGAGTGGTTCCCGTATGTGTCTTCATAGACTTCTCTCAAAACATATTCGATATCTCCCGGCCCCAAACAGATTGCTAGTGGATCATTAAACGCTCTCATAAGTAAGGTTCAATATTCGGACAAGCTAAATTAGGTTGCCTTTGTGCGCAAGGCCCTCGATTCCTTTGGATATGAGGGAAGCTTTCCGTTCTTCAAATACTCTATGTATTTGTTTCTCCAACCCTAGGTCAAGCTTGTGGAGTTTATCTAGGCGTGGCCTTCTTTGACCATTGATCTAATGACTTGTACGACAGTCCCTGAATTGAGTTAGTTTTCTTCGACCGATGACCCTATGTTTGTGAGGGCATCGGCTTCGCTATTCTGGTCTCGAGGCACATGTTGCAAAGTCCATTCCTTGAATTGGGTGCATAGTTACCTATAGTAATCCAGGTATCTTTGCAGTCGTCCTCTCGAACTTCAAAGATTCCATTAACGTGATTTACAACAAGGATGGAGTCGCATTTAGCTTCGATCACCTCTACTCCCAAGCCTTTGGTTAGTTTGAGTCCTGCAATCATAGTCTCGTACACGGATTCATTGTTAGTCAATATTAAAGTTCTAATAGATTATTTAACTATATTGCTGGTGGGAGGCTTTAGTACGATGCCAAGTATATACCCTTTTACGTTCAAGACACCATCCGTAAGGAGGGTCCAGATTCTCAAAAATGTTCCCGAATTTACCAACAACTCCCTTTTGACTTAGGGGCCAGTGTGAAGTAGGCTAAGAAGTCAGCCAAAATTGGGATTTAGTGATTGTTCGGGGTTGATGTTCGAGATTGTACTCATTGATTTTGATGGTCCATTTGGCCAATTGTCCTGGGAACTCTAGTTTATGCATTATATTTCGTAAAGGGTAGGTTGTCACAACACATATAGGATGGCACTGGAATATGGTTTCAGTTTCCTAGAGGCACTTAACAAGGCGAGTGCCAATTTTTCTAGGTAAGGGTATCTACTTTCGGCCTCATCTAAGGTCCTACTAACATAATAAATCAGAAATTGTGTACCTGGTGGGCTCGATAAGTATCGCTTAAGTTCCTCTAAAGCTTGTTGACATTTCAGCATCCATGTGAAGTTATTGTTCTTCTTTTTCAGCAACGAGAAAAATCAGTGACTTCTATCGGACGATATCGTGATGAATCAACCCAGGGTGGCAATGCGCCCGGTTAGCCTTTGTACACCCTTCACATTATCCACTACCGTGATATCTTCAATAGCTTTGATCTTATTAGGGTTGATCTCGATTCCCCCATTTTAACACCATGAATCCGAGAAACTTGTCAAACCCGACCCCGAATGCACATTTTTCTGAGTTGAGTTTCATATTGTACTTCTTCAGTATACTGAAAGTTTCATGCAAATGCTTCAAATTGTCCTACGCTCGTAGGAACTTAACTAGTATGTCATCAATATAAACTTCCATAGATTTCCCTATTTATTCTTTGAACATTCAGTTTACTGGGCTTTGATAGGTTGCACGAGTAGTTTTTAGTCCGATTGCCATTACATCGCAATAGTAGGTACCATACTTAGCGATGAACGAAACTTATTCCTGGTCTTCTGGGATCATGTGTATTTGGTTGTACCCGAAATAGGCATTGAGAAAATTGAGGATCTCATGGCCGGTCGTGGCACCGATCATGCGATCAATGTTAGGTAAAGGAAAAGAATCTTTGGGGCATGCTTTATTTAGTTCTTTGTAGTCTAAACACATCCTAATCTTATTTCCCTTCTTCGGGACTACTAATACATTCAAGATATTTTACTTCCCTAATGGACCGTATTTTGAGAAGATTGGTTACCTCGTCTTTGATGAAAGTGTGTTTGACCACAGACTGAGGTCTCTTTTTTCGTTTCACCAATAGGAAGTTTGGGTCCAAGCTCAGGTTATGAGTAGTGACGTTCTGTGGGATCCCTGTCATATCGAGATGGGACAAGAAAAAACAATCCATATTAGCTATAATGAATTAAATAAGTTTTTTCCTAAGCTCGGGAGTTAACCCCGTGCCCAAGTATACCTTTCGATCGGGCAGGTGCTCGATCAATATGATTTGTTCCAGCTCTTTGACCGTTGATTTTGTAGCATCGAAATCATCAGGGACTATGAAGGATCGAGGAACCCTGTAATCATCATTTTTTTCAGTTCCCTGCTTCTCCGATTGGGCCGGGGCTAATGTCTGTGGTTGCTATTTGACCTCTTATTTTCCTTTTGAATTTGACTCTTTCGTTGATAAGAGTGCCAATATCGATATCACTTCGTCGATGACAAATATTTCCTTAGTGGCAGGTTGCTCCTCATAGTCTATTTTGTCTCCCTCTGGTGTCGGGAACTTTAGTAACCTGGTGAAGGGTCGAGGGCACTGCCCTCATGTTGTGGATCCACGACCTCCCAAGTATATCTCCCTCGATCACATGGAACTTTATTTCTTGGATAGTCCAACCACATTTACTAGCAAAATTATTTTTCCTTTGGTGGTTTCACATGTCATGTTGAAGTCGTTTAATACTCGGGTTGCGAGCACAACCTGACCATATAGGTCGAGCTGTTCTACGGCCCTTGATCAAATGATGTTGGCTGAGCTACCTGGATTAGTTAAAACACGTTAACTTGAATTTTATGCATAAGCATAGATATTACCAGTGCGTATGAGGTTGTACAATTCCTTTTGCATCCTCATCATTGAAAGACAAGGTTTCTTCTGGTACGTAATCTCGAGTTCACACCTTGGTGCGTTTTAATACTGATCCTTGAGGAATAACAACCACTCCAACAATCATGTTAGTCACATGATGTGGCTCTTTTTATTCATTCTGTCTATTTTGATCTCTGTTTTTAAAGTGATTCTTGGCTCAATCGCTTAAGAATTCCTAAAGGTGCCCCTCGTTCAACAACCAAGCTACTTCCTCCCTTAGCTGTCTACAATATTTTGTTCTATGACCATGAGTGCCATGATACTTGCACATTTGGTTGGGATTTCTTTGGGCTGGATCAGTCTGTAGAGGTTGAGTCCATCTAGTATCTTTGATACATCCGATGGCTGGTGCGATGGAATATGCATCAACGTTGAAGTTATATTCTGATAGTCGTGGTGCTTCTTTGGCGCCGACGTCCCTATCAAAACCTCTCTTACTCATGAGTCCCCGTGAATTTTGACCTCGATCATTTTTCCTCTCATTCCATGCAAATTTTGTCCAGATCTGTTGCCTCTTTGGTACCCATTATACAGTTGATACTAATATCTATTTGACATTGGTTCTCGGACAATATCTCTCTTGATTTTATCTACGGGCCTGATAGGATAATAGACCATGTAGGAGCCCCTAATTGAACATCCTCAGCTCTGATCTACGAATGTTACCGGTTGTGTATATCGACCCAAGTGACAGCTGGGTATTCGATAAAATTTTGCTTCAACTATTGTGAAGCTACTAAACTTCAAGCGTTGAGACCCTGAGTGAAAGCTTGAACGGCCAATCATCGGTGATCAGTGGTAAATGCATCCGTTCCATTTAGAATCAAGATACAAATTCCCTGACTTGTCCTTCTGCCTTACCTTGAAAAGGTCCGATTTCCTCGTTGCGACCTTTATGGCCCCGGTGTGAGCCTTTATAAAAGAATTTGCAAGCATAGCAAAGGAATCAATAGATTTAGATGGTAAATTATGATACCATATCATAACACCATTTGATAGAGTCACCTTCTTCAGCAAGACGAATTAGATCTCGTCATCTTCCAAGTCATTTTCTTTAATAGCACACGTGAACGTGCTCGTTTGGATCAGTCGTCCCGTTATACTTAGGGATCTCGGGCATACGGAACTTCTAGGGAATTGGCTTTGGATCCGCACTTGGGGGGGGGGGGTTGTACAAACTTTTTAGAATCTAGTCCTTTCAATATTGGTGGTGCCCTCGGGATTTGGTCGACCTTGGAGTTACATGTTTCCACCTTCTTATCGTTTTCCTCGATTTTCTTTTCCCCCATGTCGATTTGCTTCGTTAGTTCTTGGAGCTTCTTTATGATAGCAGGATTGGTCTCCGATTCTCCCTCGTTCGATTTCCTCGAAAACAATTCGACCCTTTGTACGACTTCCTAGGGTGGCTCGAGTTCGACCCTGCTCGGTGTGTGATTATGATTTTGGAGCTGGGTTGTTACTGCATGTTGGGCCTACAACATTTCGGTCTAATCATGCCATCTTCACCGCCATGTGTGTTCTGAGTAGCTGATCGAGTAACCCCGCGAATGCTGCTTTCGGGATCGACGACCAAATTTCCATAGATGCCTACATGAGAACTGACGTTGATCGGATCTACAACCGGAACTCCATCGAGGCCAGCGAGGGACATAATATTTCTTGGTGCAACGTTCTCATTTTTGTCGTGGTGGCTGAGATCATTGTCAATGTGTTGGGGTGCTGATTTATAATTTGCCATCTTTCAATCCTGTAATTAAAGAAACTTCAAAGAACAAGTGTAAAATAGTACGTGTTGCGAGAATTTGTACCAGACAATCACTATTATCCTTAGCCCCACGGTAGACGCTATACTGTTTACCTTAAAAATGGACAACAATTGAATTTGTATTGTAGTTGTAAGGATACGTAATTTTACTTGGCACAAACTGATACAAAAATGCAGATTACTGTTGAAATTGACTATAAGTAGAAATAAAAGCAAACCAAATGAGATGTGTAACTTAGGCCCTTGAGCTAGATCGCCCTCTAACCGAGCATGTATTCTACTAGGCAATAAGAACAAAGTAATAGTAATAGAATATTGTGAGATTAAGAGAAATACAGTATATTGATTTATGTAACCTGATGTGCTTTATAAATGATGACCTCTTCTTTATATAGTACGAGAGTCCTACTATAGTACAATTCTAAATATGATAAAAGATCTCATGATTAACTGAAATAGGCTGATACATATCTAGATTTCTATCTTGCTGGATCTCTATCTCACTTGTCTTGATCTTGGCCGATATCGTGTCAAAGGTTAGGTATGACATTGGGTCCAACCTCGGCTTGCCGCGTAGCAATCCCCATTTTGACGGTAATACGCTATTGGTTTTAGTGGTCAGCAGTTAAACTTTAAGCCCCCCGCTAAACCCTGGAAAAACCTCAAGCCTTCCTCATTCCAAATTCCAATCTTATCGATCTCCAAAACTCCCATCAATATCCAATAACTAAATGCGCTATACATTGACATATATTGGAGTCCAATGCGAACCATTAGCAGAGTGTTCATAATAGGTAATGGCGTGGCGGGTGCAGAAAATCAGTGCTTCGGTTTGGTTCGAGCTCTGGGCTTATCCCATCGTCAAACACTCTATGTACGAATCTCTTTCCCTTGCTCTTTCACTTCCCTCATTGAGCGAATTGCTTGCACCTTTTGAAATTCAGCTGGATTGTGTGCTTGAAAGCCAACTTTGTTTGTTTCGATATACACGTTGTTAGAAATGGGTTCGAAAGTTTTTACACCCAAAAGTGTCGGTCTTCTGTCTTGTTCTTTTTATGGTCTATAAACATAGACAGCTTCACGATTTAAGTTCTACCAGTTCAATTTTTTTAAACGTTCTTAGTATTGACCAGTTATATTTTTAATGTTATGGGTTCTAGAGGCTCTTTTTACCAAAAGGTTAATCTTTTTAGCTATTAATGTTGGTGTTGTTCTTGTTTCTTGTTTTTTATGGGCTATAAAACACACGCTGATTCAGTCTTTAAGCTTCGTGAGTTCAATCTTTAAGGTTTTTGGCATTGACCCATTATAGTTTTAATGTTGTGGGTTCAAGATTTTTCAAAAAGTTAAATCTTTTAGCTATTAATTTTAGTGTTGTTCTTGTTTCTTGGGTTTTTAATGGGCTATAAATTAACCATTAATGCTTCTTTTTGAGTAATATTTTGGATATGGTGTCCATCTCATTTAATTGTTTGGCAGTCAATATTGTTGACTTGGTTTGGTTTGATAGACAACCTTATTGAGTTTGTCAAATATTGGTAGCCAATTTAATTGACTTGGTTTGGTTGGTAGCCAACCTTGTTGAAATTGTAAAAATAGTGTAGAAATTGTCAAATTTTTTAGGCTTTATAGAGTGAGGTTTTGGCTATAAAAGGAGAGCTTCAACTCTCATTTCTACACACCAACAAAGAGAGAAACGAGAGAGTAAGGTATTCCATAAACTATAAGAAAATAGTTTGTGTGTTTAATTATTTTGAGGGTGTAGTGGTTGTAGGAGTATTTTTTAATCGTCACTATATAGTGTAATATTCCTCGCTATACTGATATCGGTTGCTCTTCTTGGCTGTGGTTTTTCCCTTATTCAGAAGGGTTTCCACGTAAAATCTTGGTGTCATTACTGCTACATTTCTATTCTTGATGATTTAACCATAACTTAGTGTTCTGCGCTTATCACTAATACAGTGAATATTGTTAGAATAGTAATGTAAATAGGAGAAAATAAATAACCCTAATCCAATATATATTAGGAGTATGATTTGTTATGTGTGTATATATATAGGGCGTATTGTAACATACATCAGTATATTTTTTTTCCGTGCTTTCTCACATGGTATCAGAGCTACCGTGAGAAATTAATCGTTGTGCGTCATTCCAACAATATCCCGAAAGAAATAACTCAGTCACCGTGCAATTTTCCGGTGACCTAAGTCACTAATTGCGTAAAAATCACTAATTATCAGTGTTGTGCAAAATCTAATACCACCAAAAGGTCCCCAAGAGAAATCCGACCAAACGCCCAGAAAGTTCACCGGAAAAACAGCACCCACGGAGCTCTGCCGTCGCGGCGCGTCAGCCCCACGTGTCGGTGCGTGGGGGCCCCTCCAGCCAGAATTTTGAAAAATTTCTTTTGGACAGTGTGTTCGTCGTGTTTTTCCGAGCCTACCCATCATTTGATTCCGACCACTTTGAATTTTTTCCGGCACAGTATTTTCAGCATCTGTTTTAGAGATTTTCAGTTGATTCTTTTTGTTATCTGATGATAATCCAACCATGTCTTTGGGAATCGATGCTTTAGGGTCTAGAAACCCGGGTTCTGGCAGTTTCGGTGTTATGATTACCTCAGAACCTTTAATGGGAGGTTCAAACTACTTAGATTGGGCTTCATCAGTCGAGTTGTGGTGTAAAGGTCAAGGAGTTCAAGATCATTTAACAAAAAAGGCTAGCGAAGGTGATGAAAAGGCCAAAACACGGTGGGAGAAGGTCGATGCTCAGTTATGTAGTATCCTATCTATTGATTCCAAGTTGATGCCCTTGTTCCGTCCATTCCAGACATGTTATTTAGTTTGGGAAAATGCTCGTAATCTCTACACTAATGACATATGTCGTTTCTATGATGTAATATCGCGAATGACAAGCTTGAAGAAACAGAAGAATTAGATATGTCTACTTACTTGGGACAAGTTCGGGCAGTCATGGAAGAATTTGAGACGTTGATGCCAGTTTCTGCTAGTATTGAAAAACAACAAGAGCAACGACAGAAGATGTTTCTAGTTCTTACACTCGCTGGACTCCCTAATGACCTTGATTCAGTACGTGACCAGATTTTGGCCATATTTCTGGGGAGACACATACTCGGACCCTATGGGAGCACCTTGAAAGTCTGTATGCTCGGAAAACTGGAAACAACAAGATGTTTCTAATAAAGCAGATGTTGGGTTTAAAATGCCACGATGGTTCCGCAATAACAGATCATCTGAATAATTTTTAGGGGATCATGAACCACTTATCTACTATGGGCATTAAATTAGACGAAGAAATTCAAGGCTTATTTCTACTTGGTTCCTTACTAGATTCTTGGGAAATTCTTAGAACTTCATTATCAAATTCTGCTCCGAATGGTGTGATCTCTATGGATCTTGCCAAGAGCAGTGATAGCATCACCGATAAAGATAGAGTTTTGGAAGCTTCAAGAAGGCTATTTACAAGATCTCAAACTAAGGAATTGCAAACTAAGGTTGCTGGACTTCAATGGCAAATAAAGAAGCTTCTAACTATGGAGGAAGAGTTCATGCCCAAAGGAGAAGAGTTGTCGAAGTTTTACAATTATTTGTTTGCTCAAATTGAAGTCCAAGAGGAGGAAGATTTGGTCACCCAAATCAGTCTTTGAAATACACCAAATGGGCTCAAAATGAGCTTAAAAGAGTTCCAGAAGGAGGTGTTACAAAAGGAACCCAATTGGAATTCAAACCAATAACCCAAACTAGTTGTTTTAAGGCCCAAATTTGCCTCAAAGGATTTTGGCCGCCCCTCACCTAATTTATGGCTTTTCTTAGTCTTTAGCAACCACCCTACCTACTTGTAATGATTATGTTTTCCATTATAACCACCACACCTAGTTTTTAAAGTTATTTTTATGCCTTTGTACTCTCCTATAAATAAGGTGTTCTTCTCATTCATAAGACACTACATTATTGATTAAGTACATCATACTTTGAGAGTTCTTTTGAACCTTTGTTACTTGTGCTTTGAGATTTATCTTTCAACCTTTACTAGTTCATAGTTCAAGGTAGTAAGATTACTTCCCTTTTGTGATATCTTTGATTCCTTTGTGGTTTTCTTAGAATGCGATTAATATTAGTTATTAATTGTTGTCTCAAGTTACTTGTAAAGCTGTCAAGATCCGAATCTATTGTTTTGATTTGCTTTTTAAGTAAAGACGTTTGATTTCATCCATAAATCAAGATGTTTTTACTTTGATCTTGTCAAGGCTATAGAACTTGCGTTCTTGAAAGTTCTTAGAATTCTTTCCTAGAATCTTTCCCATATCTTTTAATTTTCGTCTATTTAATTCTAGTTGTTCAATTCCTTGGTGCTATTGCTTCCGCATTTACTTCTCAAATTCTTACTCTTGTTTGGATTCCCAACCTAGTAGTTATCAAGCAGCCTTTTAAATGAAGAGATGAGAAGAAAGTCTCAAGCTTCCTCCTCATCAGATGTCTTGGTGACCGACTTTAGGGGGAGAAACAAGAATCGAGGTTCTTAAAATAGAGAACATAATAGAAGCAAATCCAGAAGTAGACTTAAAGGTATTGAGTGCTATCATTGCGGGAAGAAAAGGCACACAAAGAAGTTTTGCCGGATTTTGAAAATGGAGAATAGAGACAAGGAAGAACAGAAAGAAGATGGCAATCGTGTGGCCACCGTCACTACAGAAGATCTTGTTATTGTCCTTGATGCAGATCTAATAAATATTTCTTGTGATGAGTCAAGTTGGGTTGTGGACAGTGGTGCCGCATCTCATGTGACATCAAGGAAAGAATCTTTCTCATCCTATACTCAGGGTGACTTTGGAACTTTGAGTATGGGTAATGAGACGGTATCTAGGGTGGCTGGTGTTGGAATGATTTGTTTGGAAACTAATATTGGAACTAAACTAGTTTTAAACAATGTAAAACATGCACCTGATGTTCGTTTGCACTTGATCTCTGTTGGTGTTTTGGATGATGAGGGATATGTCAGTACCAATGGTGCCCAGATACAAAGCTAGATTGGTTGTCAAGGGATTTAGTCAAAGGAAAGGTATTGACTTTGACGAAATATTTTCTCCTGTCGTGAAAATGTGCTCCATTCGGACGGTTCTTGGTTTGACTGCTAGTCTTGATTTGGAGATTAAGCAGATGGATGTGAAGACTGCCTTTCTTCACGGTGACTTAGAAGAGGAGATCTATATGGAACAACCTGAGGCTTCAAGGTAAAAGGTAAAGAAAATCTTGTATGCAAACTTAATAAGAGTCTATACGGATTGAAGCAAGCTCCTAGACAGTGGTATAAGAAGTTTGAGTCTATTATGGGGGAGCAAGGCTACAAGAAGACTTCTTCATATCACTGTGTGTTTGTACAAAGATTTTCTGATGATGACTTCATCATCCTCTTGCTATATGTGGATGATATGTTGATTGTGGGCAAAAATGCTTCCAAGATTGACGAGTTGAGGAAACAGTTGAATAAGTCTTTTGCAATGAAAGACTTGGGTCATGCTAAGCAGATTTTGGGATTGAGAATTATTCGTTTGAGAAACGAAAAAAAGCTTTACTTGTCACAAGAGAAGTACATAGAACGTGTACGGGAGCTCTTCAATATGAAAAGTGCAAAGTTGGTTCGCAAACCCCTTCCTGGTCATCTGAAGTTGAGTGAGAAGATGTGTCCTACAATAACGAAGGAAAAAGAGAGAATCGCCAAGATTCCTTATTCCTCTGCTGTCGGAAGTTTGATGTATATAATGGTATGCACTCGACCAGATATTGCTCATGCAGTCGGTGTTGTTAGCATGTTTTTCGAAAATCTAGGAAAAGAGCATTGCGGAGCTGTAAAGTAGATACTCATGTATCTAAGAGGAAGCTCACATGAATGCTTATTTTTTGGAGGATCAAATCCAATTTTGAAGGGCTATACAGATTCGGATATGGCAGGTGACCTTGATAATAGAAAATCCACTATTGGATATTTGTTTACTTTTTCAGGGGGAGCTATATCATGGCCGTCGAAGTTGCAGAAGTGTGTCGCACTATCTACATCTGGAGTAGAGTATATTGTGGCTACTAAAGCTGGCAAAGAGATGATATGGCTCAAGAGATTTCTTAAAGAACTTGGATTGCGACAGATGGAGTATGGTGTCTATTGCGACAGTCAGAGTGCAATAGACCTGAGCAAAAACTCCATGTACCATGCGAGAACAAAACACATCGACGTCAGATATCATTGAATTCGTGAGCAAGTGGAAAACAAATCACTTCAAGTCAAAAAGATTCACACGAGTGAAAATCCTACAGATATGCTGACCAAGGTGGTACCAATAGACAAGTTCGAGCTATGCAAAGAACTTATCGGCATGCACTCAGACTAGAAGACATTGCTACCTCCTCTAGATGAATGAGACTGCAGGGGGAGATTGATATGGTGTCCATCTCATTCAAATTGTTTGGTAGCCAATATTGTTGACTTGGTTTGGTTTGATAGCCAATCTTGTTGAGTTTGTCAAATATTGGTAGCTAATTTTTGACTTGATTTGGTTGGTAGCCAACCTTGTTGAAATTGTAAAAATGGTGTAGAAATTGTCAAATATTATAGGCTTTAGAGAGTGAGGTTTTGGCTATAAAAGGAGAGCTTCAACTTTTATTTCTACACACCAACAAAGAGAGAAAAGAGAGAGTAGGGTATTTCATGAACTATAAGAAAATAGGTTGTGAAGAAAAATAGGTTGTGAGAGATATTGTAGTGAGGTGGAAAAAGCAAAAGAGTATTTAATTCTTTTGAGGGTGTAGTGGTCGTAGTAGTATTTTTTACTCGTTACTACAAAGTGTAAAATTTCTCGCTATAGTGATATCAGTTGCTCTTCTTGGCCATGGTTTTTCCCTTATTCAGAGGGGTTTCCACGTAAAATCTTGGTGTCATTATTGCTGCATTTCTATTCTTGCTGATTTAACCATAACTTAGTGTTCTACGTTTATCACTAATACCGTGAATACTATTTTTATGAGGTTTATTCCCAACATATTTTGCTTGCAGAGTGGTTTTTGTCCATACTTGTATTATGTAACTTTTGTATGCTGATTGAAAGAAGCAACTTAAACTATTCATCAGCGGATTTTTTTTTAATTGACAACTATTACGGTGTTACTGACTGCAAGTTGCAGCAGTACATTTCTAGTCTAGTGAACATTGTCCTGTTCTTCACGGTACATTGAACGGAAATAAGGGGTTCTATGCTGCAGCATGTCTGCTAATGAACCATGTTATGTGGATAAAAAGAGCACTATTTTCTTTGTTGATTTAGATTTTGAAGGAAAATTAACTGCGCTATTAGTTGTGTGCATTATGAAGTTCATATTTGGCATGGTTGTTTAATTTGGCATTATATGTATCTGGTGTTTGCAATTGCTTATTCATTATCGTGCAGCGAGTTATTAGGCCACAAGGAGATATTAACAAGCTACTTCAATGGTTACCTGTTTCTCTCCACAAAAAGTTAGAAAATGCCAGAAAGTTGATTTCTAAAGATTCACTGCCGACTCAAATTGCTGGTAGAGGACAGAGATTGATGCCTCTTCCTGCTGAAAGACAGGGTACTATGGGTTTCTTCAAGTTCACTCATACTTAAAGCAATGGTAATACCATATGTCAACTGTTTTTGCTTTGCTGGTGTTGATGCAGTTGTTTCAGATATCCCAGAAGCTGATGCAAAACATATTGCAACACTGGCATGTGAAGCATTTTCCAAGTATGTATCATTATAATATATATTTGCTTGCTTTCAAATGCATTCTGTGAACCACTGATGTGTTTCAAGCTATTGGTCTGAGCAGTATCAGAGCAGTGAACTGATCAGAAAAGGGTGGATTTAATTTTTTCCATAGTGACCACATTATTAGTTCCGTTGCTCATTGTTTAAAAAGCGAAAACCGCCTAAAAATGACATAGTTTATGTGACTTGAAGCAAAAAGCGAGAAGCGAAGTGCAGCGGACACTTCTTTGAAGTGAAGTGCACAATCTTTTTATACTTAAAAAATTCCAAATGTACATGAATCAACTTATAACTAAATAACTAGTTTAGCATCCAGTATTCTACAATGCTGATATGAGTTCAACTCCTCAAAGTTGAGATTTAAAGAACCAACTGCTTCTCGATTGGATTACATTGCGCCTCATAATTTGAAGATCATGCTTCGCTGTAACACACAGTTTCACCATGGAGGGACTCCACACTTGGCACTGCTTCATCACTTTAGGCGATGAAGCGATGACTTTTAATAACACTACATTTGCTATTAGCAGCTAAGCACTATGATTTCGCCTTCTGTTTGTGAAACACACCGATATGTGTATGGGCACCTGGTTTAAGCACTGATCCTGTTGCTTGATCATTTCTATTTTGTTGTTGATTGTCATTGTTGTTTTGAAAATGTAATGAAAATTTTATTAGAGAATAGCACCCGGAAAGTGCAATGAAGTTTTTGAACTTCATTATTGAGGGATAGGTGTGTGGATGTAGTCATCCTAAATCCTACAGAATTGGAAGCTGAACATAGATTGGGCTTTTAGTTCGTGTAAATTGAATTTGCTATGCACAATGATTTGGTGGAAAAAGTTGAGGAGTAAGACAGATTTGCTGCCGATGTACAGTGATGTGAACAGTTTTTGGGGGATTCTTGGAAATTCTTTTCATCTTAATTCTTAAGCTTGAACATAATGAATATTATTGTTGGATTTGAGCACTTGAGCTTTCTAAATAATTGAAGTAATCTGCTTAATAATAGAGTTTTTTTTTTCGGGGTAAGTTTGACTTGATAATAGAGTTGAAGGCTCAGAATTGGTACATACTACATGCCCTGATATACATACACAGTGAGAGAAAGATAAAACTCTCTTTAGATATTGTACTACTCTTATTACGTATCCCCACTTGTCCTAAACTTCAGGAATAGAAGTAAGAAGGGGAAGAGGAAAAATTGAAGTATTCCTTAAGGATCTTTAAGCATCACCTTGATTTTTAAATTAAAGTTCTCTTATCCAGTTTCTATCCTTCATGTGAAACTTTTTATTTACCAATCAAGGAAAAGTTTTACATGTGGGATAGAAGCTGGATTATAGAATTTTTATCTAAAAAAGAAGTTGCATTGTAGAATTCAAGTTCAAGCATTGTTTGCTAGAATATTCTCTTTGATGCAATTTCAATGGATTAGCAATGTGGCAATAGTTTTTTCGGACTCCAAATCCTTATTAGTCAAATAGAATTCTAAAATAACTTGGGTATTTTCTATTAAGTTACTTCTAGATAAAAGTCACGTTGTATAGTGACTTGGCTCCCAAACAAACTCAAATGTCTCTTTCAGAATTATGGGAGGTAAAGGAATTGCTAAGAAAGTTGAACCAAAAAATGTAAATCTAAAACCACAAAAAGGGAACAGGCAAAGGATGCACAATTACTTGAAAAATGGACTCTGGTGGATTTAGTTGTTTTTGAGACCGAGCAAACTATCTATGCTTGTCCATTGCAATAGTTCTTAAGCATCTGCAATATTGATTTCTCATGAGCTTGTTCACAATTTCCTTATTTGCAGGAGGTAGTTCTGGCTCAAATCTTGCTTTTTAGACGTTAAGATTACATCTGATAATTCTGTTTCACTTTCTCAAAATTTAGGGATGGTCCATCATTAATTGTTGCATCAGGTCGTGATACTATCTCCATTTCAAGCTCAATAAAACAGTTAGCTCCAGAATATGTTTTTGCTGTCCAGGTTCGACAAAACTAAGCTTTGTCGTATGATAAATCAGCACTTTTTCACCCAATGATAGAATTGCCTATTTGGATAGATGAATTCAGAATGCTGCTTCGTTAGTTTTTCTGAATATCTAATTTTATTTGTGTGTCTGACATTACTCTTTTTCTCATTTTTGTTGGGATAGTCCTACAACTTTGAAAAGCTTTCAAGAGTTGTGTTAGGTCATGCCAATTGCAAGCATATATAATTGTCCCTTTAGTGGTCCTTTCCTTTTAGGACTCTATTCCTTAACAACAACAACAATCCAGTATATTCCCACAAGGTGAGGTATGGGGAGGGTAATATGTAGACAGGCCTTACCTCTACCCGAGATGGTAGAGAGGCTGTTTCCAATCGACCCTCGGCGCAGGGAAAGGAAAAGCAAACAAAAACAAAAACCGCATTAATTACTCCAGCATACAACGCATAAAAATTATCTAAGCATAAGAGATATAAATACCATAAATAAGCAGGCATGCAATGATATCAAAACAGTAACTACCAGAAATAACTACCACAAGAGAACACAACTAATCATCTATGGGCGGCCCTATCACGCCTCACCCACCCGGGGGAAAGAGTACGAAAAATCTAGAAGCCCTATCCTACCACCCCGATACTAGACCTCCGGACTTTCCTATCGAGGGTCGTGTCCTCGAAATCCGCATAGCGCCATGTCCCGTCTGATCACCTCTCTCCGGTATCTCTTAGGCCTCGCCCTCTGCCTCGCCTCGCACCGACCACCGCTAGCCGCTCGCAACTCCTCGCCGGGGCATCGGGGCATTTACTCCGCACGTGCCCGAACCACCGGCCTCGCCTCTCGCATCTTCTCGTCCACGGGAGCCACCCCCGCCTTCTCCCGAATAGCTTCGTTCCTAATCTTATCTAACTCGGCGAGCCCGCACATCCACCTAAGCATCCTCGTCTCCGCGACCTTCATTCCTCCGAACATGAGATTTCTTCACCGAGCCAATATTGCGTCACGTACGACATGGCAGGGTCTAGCTACGACTCTATAAAACTTCCCGCGAGTTTACGCGACATTTTCTTATCACGCGAGACTGCGATGCAAGTCTCCACTTCGACCACCCCGCCGCTATACGGTGAGTGACATCCCCGTCTGTCTCCCCGTCCCCCGGATCACCGATCCAAGGTATCCGAAGTTATCCTTCTCGGCTGCGGCACCGAGATCCAATCGTCGCGCTCCCGCGCACTTCGCTCGACTCGAGCTAAGCTTGCAGCTCCGGATATTCCGTGCTTAGACCTGCTTAGTTTGAACCCTTAGACTCGAGAGTCCGTCTCCATACCTCTAGCCTCTCGTTAACACCGACCCTCGTCTCATCTACCAGGACTATGTCATCAGCAAATAGCATACACCAAGGTACATCCCCTTGAATATGCCGCGTCAAAGCATCCATCACCAAGGCAAACAAGAGGGGGCTAAGCGCAGATCCTCGATGGAGCCCCATAACCACCGGGAAATGGTCTGAGTCGCCACCCACTGTCCTGACCCTGAACTTTTTTTCTCTCCTTTCCTTTAACCATCTCCCTACTGTCTTACCACCAGGCGTGTTAGGTGCAAGCCCGCCAGTTCCACTGTATCCATTTGTTCTCACGTTTGTGAATAATGGTTGCAGAGTGTTGTTTGCCTTCAAGTACTGCACTCATATAAGAGAATGAAAAACTCAGTGGCGGATATACCAACAACAACGACAACAACTACTACTACTTAGTATAGTCCCACAAAGTGAGGTATGGGGAGCATAACCCTGCCCGATAGAGCAGGGAGGCTGTTTCCAATCGACCCCCGGCACAAAGACAAGAAGAGAAAAAACAAAACAAAAACAAAAAGGACAAGCATTAGTGATGTTAGCATAAATCACCTAAATATATGAGTAAATAAAGACCATAAATAACCTGGCATATAGAAGGACAAGATACACAAGAACAAAACATAGGGCATTAGTAAAACCATACAATAAGAAAATGGCATGCCATACAATATATCAAGCCTATATGGGTGGACCCCCGCACCCCGGCCCTACCCCGAGGAAGGAGAGCGTGTAATACTAGAAGACCCTATCCTACAATCCTGATACTAGACCTC
>JASVEL010001122.1:0-75615 GCA_032618575.1 Nicotiana noctiflora
CGGGTCGTTACAAATTCGGGATACGCCACCGTTCCCGCATTTGAGCTATCCCCACTTCCCCCGTCAGAGAAGAAATATCTCCCTATTCTATGCCACTCGGTATACTAAAATACATCAGTTGGTCTCCCGATTGAGGTAATATTTCGTCAATCGAAGGAATTTCTTTATCATGCACCAATTCAAACCCTCCGGTTGCCGAAATGGGAACAATGATTGTCGTAGAATTGGTCGGGCGATTAACACAAGGAGAAATTCCTACCATAATTGATTCATGAGCGATAGAAAGAATAATTTTGATGAGGGGAACAGAGAAATCAATAAAGATGATGATCGAAAGCATAGAAAAATGCCATTTGACAGAAGAAAAAGCTTCTCGAAAATCCTCTCAAAAGAGCAATGAATATATAAAGAACAAAATGACATGTCTTTTTGGGTTATAATAATAGACTTTGCCCGCACAAAATCCAGCGATCGCCATTAATGCATAACCGTGTGCGAAACAGTTCACTTTCATGGAAACATGCGCTATTGCGAGAGGCAAATCAAACTGCTTCAATGAAGAATTTTGAATGTCCCGGAGATAGAAATTTGTACTCCTCAAGGGGACAATAAACAAGATCAATGTAAGGTCCTGAACCTCTTCAAGAAGAGACAGTTCAAGTTATATTGATGAATAAAATCTCATTTACTTAGTCCCACAATGGAGTATTTCTAGTGTCTTAAGTTTATCTTTCGAGTCAGTGATTAATTATGACTAGCTATTATTTAGCCCTTTAATTATTTCAATTTATTTGCTTGCAAAATATTCATTAACTATCGACGCAAACAACATGGAATTTTTTTATCGTAAAAAAAAATGAAAAGGTTTGGAGTAGGTCGCTAATTGGGAAGGCGACGTGTTTAAATTTTTGAAAAAAGGAAAAAAAAATAGGTGTCCACTGCCAAAAGGAGAAACTTAGTGACGCATATACCTAATTATTAATCATGTGAATTATTTTAACAAAAATGTTTTGGAGTAGGTCGCCTATTGAAAAGCGACCTGCTGATTTAAAAAAAAGGTTTAATTAGTCTTAGGGTATACAATTTGCATGTGTACCTTATATTAATGAGTACAAAACATGTATGAATCATATAATATTATTAAATGATATGTTTAGGCCGTGAAATAAAAAAGTGAATGGTGGTGTCATTTAGCTAGCTAATTATGAAATAAATCGTTTCCTGTAATAGTCCTCAAATGCCTTATTAATATTTGTGAGGAATTCTTTAAAGTATCTTATGAGAATTATTGTTATTGTGTGACACAATATAGAAGGGGTCAATTCCTTACTAGAATGCTATTTGAGGATTATGTAAGCACGCATTAGAAAGATTGGGCAAGGCTCCTAAACATTGCCCAATTCTCTTATAACTTGCAGCGAAGTGAGTCCACGGGGCGGACACCATCTGAGCTAGCCACAAGCCAACAACCACAAACTCCACATTCAGTACCACCTGCATTCGACGGAAAGAGTTTGGGGCTTATCATATGCCCAAAGGATGGGAGGAGCAACTTGACACTACTAAGTCCTACTTGGATAAGGCAGCTAAGAAAATGAATAAGTTTGCTGACCGTAAGTGCCCTCCCACGGATTATAGAGTTGGGGGCATGGTCATGATGAAGTTTAACCCAATACAGTTCAAGGCACTTCAGGGCATGCATTACAATCTGATTCGCAAGTATGAGAGGCCATTTAAGATCGTCGCCAAGGTAGGCAAGATCTCATGCAAGCTTAACATGCCATTGTATCTTAAGATCTATCCTGTCTTCCATGCCAGCGTGCTTAAGCCATATCATGAAGATAAGGATGATCCAAGTAGTGGTTAATCAAGTACAACACCAATGACTATCACTGCCTCGCATGATCGGGATATTGAGGCTATTATGGATTACCAGGCAAGGGGAAAACAAGGGCAAAAAGCCACCGCTATGTTCCTCGTCCATTGGAAAGGGCAATCACTGGAGGAGGCCTGGGAACGATATGAAGACTTGTGGCAATTCAAAAATATGATCCAAGAGTTTATGCAACAGCATTGCACTGCAGTCATTGCAATATTAGGTGGCAGAGAGTGTGATGACCCACCATGTCATCATGCCACACATACACCATTTGGCATATATTAATGCCATGTGGAAGCTTACGTCAGAGGAAGGCTAGCATTTGTGAGAAGATTCTAGAGAAGCATGGACATTTCCTTTGGAAGACCCTCGATCCTTATGGATTTGCTAAGAAAGTCCTTAGAATCTTCTAGGCTTTTAGAGAATTGTAGAGTAATCCCTTATCTTGTAAATATTAAGGACTTGTGTAATAATTAATATTTACACACTAGCCCTTAGGAGACTAGTATATAAAGGGGACATTCATTTGTAATTCATCAAGCAAACAATTCAAGTTCTCTCTAATACAAGACTTCCTTTAATAATTTTCTTGTGTTCTTTCTACCATTCTCTCAGCGATCTTGAGTGTAGTAAGACTGACTTGGCATAGCAAGAACATGAGCAAGTTGTGCAAGATCGTGAGCGAGTTGTCAAGTGCCGCACGTGTACTTAATTAACGACTAAGGACATGACAATTAGGTGCTTACTTTGGTGTGTATTCCTTGTGCAACTGCACTAGACATATAATATGCACACTTTACATGAGAGTACCTACCAGTATTTTAAAAGGTGTAGGTGTAAGGCGAGGCGTTTTACATATGCCTCATCGAGGCGTAAGCACCGAAACACGGGACGTAAGCCCCATGAATACTTAATTTTTAATATCTTATAAAATAATATAATTACAATAAATATATATAAATATGTGAATTGCATAAAATTAAAGAAAACTACAAATATGTTGAATACACACACACACACACACACACACACACACACACACACACACATACATATATATATATATATATATATATATATATATATATATATATATATATATATATATATATATAATAATAATAATAATAGAGATTGAAAATTAAAAAAATAAACTGTGAAATTTTACATTTGTTCAGATTTTTGACTATAAGTTGTAACATCCTACTCAGTACTCCCTCCTCTCATGATGTCCTTATATGTTAGTGTCATAATATGCTTCTTTCCCCAAATTGACTTCTTTTTTTTTAATCCTTTTCAATATCTTACCCTTTAGTTTATATTCTTAACAGCAAGTTCTTTAACCCCACCCCGGATAAGGCGATGACCAAGTCCTTCATCTCTGGACAAATATACGTCTCTTCTATTCCTAGGAATTTACAGGTTAATCCATCGTTGTTATTAAGAAACTAAGGGTCTAACCATTTACTGAGGATAAAATTAGAATATACATCACATAGAAAAACTCAAAAACTCATATGGATTTAAAATTAACAACAAACATTAATTTACATATAGGGGGAAGAAAAACATAAGACACTTACATATTAAAGACTGAGAGAGAGGTTTCCCTTTCGGGAACCCCCGACTGACTGGTTCTGAAACTTGAAAACTTTACAAAGTGTTTAGGAGTCTATTGTACAAACTTAAGAGGAGCGTTCTGGTTTTCGGAAAGTTTGGTTTTGCATGGAGGATAGAGAGTGTTTTTGGTTTTTTCGATTTTTTATGTCTATGTCTTTGGAATGAAATAAGAGGGTTTTTATAGGTGAGAGAGGGCTTGGATGGATGGCCAAGATTTGACCGACACTTTAGCACTTGGCCGCTTAAGATTTTGCCGACACTTTGGTGGTGTCTTATCAAATAATGCATCCTGGATGCTCATTGAGCCCCATCGTCACATGCATTATTGATTATAACCATTACTTTTGTCAGGCTTTATTTGACACAACATAAAGTAAAGACGCGTGCTTATAAGTTTTTGTTTCCGTTTGGAAAGTAGTGATAAAGTAAGCACTCACATGACATTAGTGGGCATACCCACATGACACACTATTTACATAAGAAATAATAGTATTTTATTAGGTGTCTAGATTATGGAGGGCAATTGAGTCAAAACTCATCCCTAAATCGTATCCTTCGTTGGGGTCTTGTGCATCCTGGTAGTTATCGTCTTCAGGGAAACTTGATTCTTCTGATTCTTATTGTCTTTGTCTTGAGGTTTCTTGTTCTAAGTCTGGTATAATATTATCTAAATTAACAGCTGGCGGACTATCCATGTGTTTATCCTGCTCTGTTTCTGTGATCATTCTTTCAATAGTCCTTTTAACTATTTCTTCTATTGTCTTCTTTGTCTTTTTATTCTTAACTAAAGTAGCCTTTTTCTTTGATGATTCTCCCATGGTGAAAGTCTTTGAGAGACGTCTTCTCGGAGGCGTTGCTGGTTCTGTTTCACTTTTTGGCAAAGTGACAGCCATTAACGGATTTGATAAGTCTTTACCGGCTACAGTTTGAACCAGACTAGCTGTATCTTTACCCGAGCCATCACGACCGGATTTGGGTCGTGACACTTCTCATCCATTTTGGCTTGAGATGGAGAACTCGTGTCTGGTCTTGTGTCTAGCTGCTTTCCTTTCTTGATCAGTTCCATGAGTTGGTCTTTTTCTTGTCTTAAAACTTCACATTTAGCATTTAATCTCTTGAAGCCTTCAGTCATGGATTCGCAATGGTCACAAAAAATAATTTTATCTGTGTCATTTTGGATCTTATACTGTGGAATTTTGTCTGGGCTTTGTTTAAGGGCTGGTGAGATAAAATAGTTTGGGCCTAGATACCCTCGTGCATAGTCTAAGGCTTCAGTAAAATCATTAAAACCTTTAAAAAGAGGATTTTTTACTCCATTTATTGAGTCTATTACTTCTTGCCATGTCTGAAAAACACCATTTATTTTTCCATGTATAACTACATAAAATTTAAACTTTTTCTCTGTATTTTTCTCAGTAAAATATTGTCCTAGGGCATTTAAAGTAGCTAAAAAATATTTAAGGTCTTTCTTTGTATAGGCTATCCACAAATTATCCATTAAACATCTTTGTGGTCTATCTATTCTGCAGTCTGGCATTTCTTTAAATGATAGATTACTCTTAGGATAACATATTAGATTATGTTTTCCAAATTGTATTCTTTCTAATGTCTCTACTGACGTCTGTGGTTTGAAACGTACATTACCTAATAATGTCCGTGCGTACGAGTCTGAGGCAGAGGTTGAACTTTTGCCTTTGTCTGTCTGAGTTATCATTCTCTGAGTCTAAAGAGATTGTCTGGAATCTACTATTGGTCTTAATGTTGGTCTCATGCTGTAAATATAGAGAGTGGTTAAGCCATTTGTAGATTAAGTCTACTTAGTTGATCTGCTAAATTAAATGAGAACTTTTAAGCTAGAAAATGGCCCGTAGCCGGAACAGTGTTAAGACGATCTCGGAACGGAAATCCGATGGTTCCATTAGCTCCGTTAGGTGATTTCGGGATTGGGAGCGCATTCGGAATGTATTTTGGAGGTCCGTAGCTCAATTAGGCTTGAAATGCCGAAGGTTGAAATTTTGGTGAATCCGAACGATAGGTGAGATTTTGATCCGGGTGTCGGAATGGAATTCCGACAATTTCTGTAGCTTCGTTATGTGATTTTGGATATGTCCGCAAATTTTTAGGTCATTTGGACGTCGTTTGGTTGGGTTTTGGATCGAATGTTAGTTTTGAAAGTTTTGAAGAAACTTAGGCTTGAATCCGTGTGTAATTGGTGATTTTGATGTTTAGGATGGTGTTTTTATGATTGGAACAAGTTCGTATCGTGTTTGGGAATATGTTGGTGGTTTTCGTTGGGGTCCCGGGGGCCTCGGGAGGATTTCGGACCATCGATCGGACATTTGAACTTGGAAAAGGCCTGCTGTAAATTTGCAGGTTTCTGCCCAGGCATTAAGCCTTCGCGTTCGCAAGGCATGGGCCGCGTTCGCGAAGGCTTGGCAGAGTAAAGCATCGCGTTCGCGAGAAGGGGTGTCGCGTTCGCGTAGGCAAGGTAAGGTGAGGCTTCGCGTTCGCGTGACTTGGAGTCGCGATCGCGTAGAAGAAAAGGGGAGAGCTTCGCATTCGCGTGGGAGTGTACACGTTCGCGTAGAGGAAGGACCCGACGGCTGGGAGATTGTTCATCGCGAACGCGTGGTGGAGCGTCGTGTTCGCGAAGGGTAAACTGGAGCTGAGTATCATGAACGCGTGGGATGGCGTCGCGTTCGCGAAAAGGAAGTTGGGCTGTTCATCGCGAACGCATGAACAGTAACGCGAACGCGATGAGCAATGGGGTCTGGCAGTGAGCTTAAGTTCAGAACATAACACCCGCGACCCCCATACACAAAAATGCCATTTTTGAGCTCCAAGAGAGGATTTTGAAGGGGAAACGTTAGGATATCATCGGGAAATCATCGGGGGTAAGTTTCTTGACCTTAATTCGTTGGTTTATCATTGAAATCCGTGATTATTTCACTGAAATTGGAAGATTAAAGGTGGGTTTGAGCCCTAGGCCTAAATGTTAGAAAATCTCTGATTTGAGTGGGCAAATGGAGTCCGATTTTGGTAAATTTTATATGCCTAGACTCATATTGAGATAAGGAACCCGAATATATAATTTTTGTGATTTTTCAATAAGTGTACCGAAAGTCGGGTTTTGGCAACTTGTGGGTTTTGGTGTATTTTGAGTTATTTTGATTGGGTAATGCCCAATTGGCCTATTTTGATGTGATTCTATTGATTTTTATCAGATTCTACACTTGTGGAGGCCGACATTCGCGGCAAGAGAGTTGTTTCATAGCGGTTTTTGTACCGGAGTCGAGGTAAGTGGCTTGTCTAACTTCGTGTGGGGGACTTTCACCCCTAGGATATTATATGATACTTTAAATGCCTTGTACGCGAGGTGACAGGCTTGTACATGCGCTGGTTGTTGAACACGTACTTTACTTAAAATGTTCAATGAGTGATATTCCTGTTGTTAACTATTAAATTCGATATTTCTACCCGGTAGCAGTTAGAAAAGCATGATTTGGTAGTATTTAACTGTCTAGTTGGCTAATTGTCTTACTTGAGTTTTCTTGGTAATCACTGGCGATGTTTATCGGCGAAGTTATGGTTAAACATATTATAATTCTTTCTGTGTACTCCTTTACTTGCTATGTTTGTGGACTGCGGGTTCGATTCCCGGAGATCCTGAGATTTACTGAAATGTGGACTGCGGGTTCGATTCCCGGAGATCCTGAGATTTACTGAAATGTGGACTGCGTGTTCGATTCCCGGAGATCCTGAGATTTATTGATATGTGGACTGCGGGTTCGATTCTCGGAGATCCTGAGATTTATTGATATGTGGACTGCGGGTTCGATTCCTCGAGATCCTGAGATTTATTAATATGTGGACTGCGGGTTCGATTCCCGGAGGTCCTAAGATTTATTGGTAGGGACTACGGGTTCGATTCCCGGAGATCCTCAGTTATTGAGATATTATTGAGACATGGGCTGCGGGTTCGATTCCCGGAGACCCAGAGGTACTGAGAATGGGACTGTAGGTTCAATTCCCACAGGTCCTAGATTTGTTTTATTGAGTTGGTTATTTGTTGTTAGCTTAATTGTAGACAGTTGCAGTAATCATCTTATTGTTGTTATTTCGGAAATTATTATCATTTAAACTGCTTATTATTGTTATTATCATTATATTATTGTTTCTCGGTAGGGCCCTGACCTTCCTCGTCACTAATCCATCGAGGTTAGGCTTGGCACTTACTGAGTACCGCCGTGGTGTACTCATGCTACTCTTCTGCACACTTTTGTTGTGCAGATCCAGGTACATCAGGACAGGCTCATACTAGGTGATTCAGCAGCGCATTTGGAGACCGAGGTATGATCTGCTTCGTCCGCGGATCCGGAGGCTTCCCTTCTATTCTAGTAGTACTAGTTGACATTTTTCTTGATTTCGTTGTTAGATACTCTTTACACATAGAGCCACAGTTGTATTTCTCTTTTAGTCTGTGTTACCATGGGGTTCCGGATCTTGGTAGTGTTTTATTCATTGTGTGACGGATGTATGTGCCAAGCGGCACGGATTACATATCTTTTATGCTATTTTTCCGTTGTTTCTTATTTAAGTGTTTATAACTTGTATATTCCGCAACGTGTTAGGCTTACCTAGTCGTGGGGATTGGGTGCCATCACGACATGTTCACAATTGGTGAACTAGGGTCGTGACAAGTTGGTATCAGAGCTCTAGGTTCATAGGAGTCACGGGACACAGACCGGTTACTTAGAGTTTCGTTGATCGATACGGAGACGTTCGTATTTATCTACGAGGGGCTATGTAACTGTTTAGGAAACTCTTCATTTCTTTTGGATTCCTTGTCGTGCGACATTCTTGGCATTAAAAATCTAAACTACTGCTTTCTATTCTCTCACAGATGGTGAGGACACGAGCTACTTGCGATGATCAGGTACCCGCGCCCCCTGTTGCTGCCGTCAGAGGCCGGGGCCGAGGTAGAGGACGAGGACGCGCCCGAGGTGCAGCCACAGCACCCGCACACGCTGCCGCTGAGGTGCCACAGGTAGACCAGGTTGGAGTGCAAGCACCTGGTACACCGACTACAGCTGCTACTACTCCAGCACTACAGGAGACCCTGGCCCAGTTCATGAGTATGTATACCACTTTAGCTCAGGCAGGATTGCTTCCTCTCGTCGCAGCTACATCTCAGGCCGGGGGAGGGTCCCAGACTCCCGCAGCCGTGACACCGGAGCAGCGTGTGCCAGTGGGACAGGTTCCAGATGTTTTGGTTATGCCTCCTGCCGCCCCAGCGTAGCCCGGGGGTGTACCAGCTGCCTCTGAGGACGAGCAGCGTAGATTGAAGAGGTTCAAGAAATATGACCCTCTAGTGTTTAGTGGTTTGGCTTCAGATGATGCATTGGGTTTTCTAGAGGAGTGTCATCGTATTCTTTGTACGATGGGGATTGTGGAGACTAGCGGGGTTTCCTTCACTGCTTTTCAGTTTCGTGGGGCCGCTTATGATTGGTGGCGCACGTATGAGTTGGATAGTCCAGAGGAGTCTGCTTCATTGACCTGGACGCAGTTTTCAGATCTGTTTTTGAGAGAGTTTGTCCCTCAGAGCCTTAGGGATTCTTGGCGCTCGGAGTTTGAGCAGTTGCGACAGGGTTCCTTGTCAGTATCGGAGTATGCTATCAGTTTCACCCGTCTTGCCAGGCATGCACCGGTTTTGGTAGCCACGGTTCGGGAGAGAGTGCGGAGATTTATTGAGGGCCTTGTTCCGCCTATCCGATCCGGCATGGCCAGAGAGCTTGAGACAGATATATCTTATCAGCAGGCAGTTAGCATTGCCAAGAGGATCGAGAGTATGCTCCCTAGAGAGCGGAGGGAGAGAGAGGCCAAGAGGTCTCGTGAGTCGGGCCATTTCTCCGGTGCCCGCACTTCATCAGCCGGTCGTTTTGGCAGGGGTTATTCCGGTCGACCAGTTCACTCGGCATTGCCCGCAGCCGGTAGTACTCCAGGCCTTCCATTACCTCAGGAGCCTTATTATGCTCCCCCGGTTTCTAGTGCACCTCCTGCGCGGGGTCCTCCCAGGGGTCAGACTAGTGGAGGTGAGGCTGGTCAGTCTCAGTCATCGTGTCCTCCCAGAGCTTGCTTTGGGTGCGGGGATACTCGCCATCTGGTTAGGGAGTGCCCCAGGCATAAGGAGAGGAGCCCCTCATCAGTCATCACAGCATCCGCGTGGTTCTCAGGGCCAGCAGGCTATCATTCCAGCCCTAGCCGCCACTCCACCTGCCCAGCCAGCCAGGGGCGGGGGTCAGAGTTCCAGAGGCCGCCCTCGAGAGGGGGGACAGGCCAGATTCTATGCTATTCCTGATCGCGCTGCGGCTGTTGCATCTGATTCTGTTATCACAGGTATTATTCTGGTTAGTCATAGGGAGGCATCGGTTCTATTCGACCCCGGTTCCACTTTTTCATATGTGTCTTCTTACTTTGCTTCTCATCTGGGTGTGCCTCGGGATTCTTTGAGTGCTCCCATTTATGTTTCCACTCCGGTGGGTAATTTTTTGCCTGTGGACCGCGTATATCGGTCGTGTTTGATTACCATTTGTGATTTTGAGACTAGAGCGGATCTATTGCTGCTTGGGATGGTCGATTTTGATATTATTCTGGGCATGGACTGGTTGTCGCCCCATTATTCTATTCTTGATTGTCACGCCAAGACCGTGACGCTGGCTATGCCAGGCATTCCACGTATTGAGTGGAGTGGTACCCTAGATCACACCCCCAGCCGTGTTATTTCTTTTCTCAGAGCTCGGCGTATGGTTGAGAAGGGGTGTGCTGCTTATCTAGCCTATGTGCGGGACGTCGGTATTGACACTCCCTCTATTGATTCTGTTTCTGTGGTACGTGACTTTGCTGATGTATTTCCAGCCGATCTTCCGGGCATGCCGCCCGACAGAGATATTGACTTTGCTATTGACTTGTTGCCGGGCACTCAGCCCATTTCTATTCCACCGTACCGTATGGCTCCTCCCGAGTTGAAGGAGTTGAAGGATCAGTTACAGGAGTTATTGGGCAAGGGTTTTATTCGACCCAGTGTTTCGCCTTGGGGTGCTCCTGTATTGTTTGTGAAGAAAAAGGACGGTTCTATGCATATGTGTATTGACTATCGTCAGCTGAACAAGGTTACAATGAAGAACCGGTATCCTTTGCCCCGTATTGATGATTTATTTGACCAGCTACAGGGCGCACAGGTGTTTTCTAAGTTTGATTTGTGCTCTGGGTATCACCAGCTGAAGATTCGGGAGCCAGATATCCCGAAGACTGCCTTTAGGACCCGGTATGGTCACTATGAGTTCCTCGTGATGTCTTTTGGGCTGACTAATGCCCCAGCAGCCTTTATGCATTTGATGCACAGTGTGCTCAGTCCTTAGATGGACTCGTTCATGATTGTCTTCATTGATGAAATTCTAGTATATTCCCGGAGTTGGGAAGAGCACGAGCAGCATTTGAGGATAGTGCTTCAGATTCTGAGGGAGAAGCATCTTTATGCCAAGTTCTCTAAATGTGAATTCTGGTTGAGTTCAGTGGCATTTTTGGGCCACGTGGTGTCGAGTGACGGTATTCGAGTAGAACCGAGGAAGGTGGAGGCCGTGCAGAGTTGGCCCAGACCCTCCTCCGCTACTGAGATTCGCAGTTTTCTTGGTTTGGCGGGCTACTACCGTCGTTTCGTAGAGGGGTTCTCTTCGATTGCAGCACCTATGACCAGATTGACCCAAAAGGGTGCCCCTTTTCAGTGGACAGACGAGTGTGAGGCGAGCTTTCAGAAGCTCAAGAGAGCTTTGACTTCGGCCCCTATATTGATGTTGCCTACAGGTTCGGGGTCCTATACTGTATATTGTGATGCCTCACGAGTTGGACTCGGTGCGGTATCGATGCAGGACGGTAGGGTGATTGCCTACGCGTCGAGACAGCTGAAGGTGCATGAGAAGAATTACCCTGTTCATGATTTGGAGCTAGCTGCCATTGTTCATGCCTTGAAAATTTGGCGTCATTATTTATATGGGGTTCCTTGTGAGATCTACACCGATCACCGGAGCTTGCAGCACTTGCTTAAGCAGAAGGACCTGAATATGCGTCAGAGGAGATGGTTGGAGCTACTGAAGGACTATGATATTACTATTCTCTATCATCTGGGCAAGGCTAATGTGGTTGCCGATGCCTTGAGTCGTCGGGCAGAGAGTTTGGGGAGTTTGGCGTATCTACCAGCTTCGGAGAGGCCTATGGCGATGGATGTTCAGGCTTTAGCCAGACAGGTTTGTTAGACTGGATCTTTCGGAGCCCAGCCGGGTTCTGGCTTGTGTGATTTCTCGGTCTTCTCTATTTGACCGCATCAGGGAGCGTCAGTTCGACGACCCTCATTTGCTTGTCCTCCGGGATAGAGTTCGGCGTGGTGATGCTCGAGATGTTACCATCGGAGATGATGGAGTTATGAGGATGCAGGGGCGCATCTGTGTGCCCAATGTAGATGATCTTCGAGAGCTGATTCTAGCAGAGGCCCATAGCTCGCGGTATTCCATCCATCCGGGAGCCGCAAAGATGTATCAGGACTTGAAACAGCATTACTGGTGGAGGCGGATGAAGAGGGATATAGTTGATTATGTTTCCGGATGCCTCAACTGCCAGCAGGTGAAGTATGAGCATCAGCGTCCGGGTGGATTGATGCAGCAGATTGAGATTCCCGAGTGGAAATGGGAGCGCATTACCATGGACTTTGTATTTGGACTTCCACGGACGGTTAGGAAGTTTGATTCCATTTGGGTCATTGTGGATCGGCTGACCAAGTCCGCCCATTTTATACCGGTGAGCACTACATATTCATTGGAGCGACTGGCGGAGATCTATATCAAGGAGGTAGTTCGGCTGCATGGTATTCCAGTTTCCATCATTTCAGATAGAGGCACTGAGTTCACTTCACGGTTCTGGACAGCCGTACAGCAGGAGTTAGGTACTCCGGTGGAGCTGAGCACAGCCTTTCACCCCCAGACTGATGGGCAGTCCGAGCGCACTATTCAGACTTTGGAGGATATGCTCCATGCGTGCGTGATTGAGTTTGGAGGTTCATGGGATCACTTCTTGCCGCTAGCGGAGTTTGCTTATAACAACAGCTACCAGTCTAGTATTCAGATGGCACCGTATGAGGCCCTATATGGTAGGAGGTGCAGGTCTCCCGTGGGTTGGTTTGAGCCGGGCGAGGCCAGGTTGCTAGGTACTGATATGGTTCAGGAGGCTATGGACAAGGTTAAGGTGATTCAGGACAGACTTCGTGCAGCCCAGTCTAGACAGAAGAGTTATGTGGACAAGAAGGTTCGCGACGTGGCTTTTATGGTTGGCGAGCGGGTTCTACTTCGAGTCTCGCCCATGAAGGGCGTTATGAGGTTTGGGAAGAAAGGAAAGCTGAGTCCTAGATTTATTGGCCCTTTTGAGATTTTGAGGCGTATTGGGGAGGTTTCCTATGAGTTGGCCTTACCTCTTGGTTTAGCCGGAGTCCACCCCGTGTTTCATGTCTCTATGCTTCGGAGATACCATGGCGGCCCGTCGCATGTGTTGGATTTCACTTCTGTTCAGCTAGACAAGGATCTGTCTTATGTTGAGGAGCCAGTAGCCATTCTAGACAGGCAAGTCAGGAAGCTAAGGTCAAAGAACATCGCTTCAGTAAAGGTTCAGTGGCGGGGTCAGCCGGTCGAGGAGGCGACTTGGGAAACCGAGCAGGATATGCGTAGCCAGTGCCCTCGTCTTTTCACCACTCCAGATATGTTTTCTATGCTCGTTCGAGGACGAACGAATCTTTTAAGTGTGGGAAGATGTAACGACCCGACCGGTCATTTTAGAAAATTACGCCCCAATCCCCAATTTAACTGTTCCCCTAAGTTCATTTCTGCTATTGTGGTTTGCCGGGAGAGTCGGTTCTGAAATTTGGAGCATTTTGGGACACTTAGTCCCTAAATGAGAGCTTTAAAGCTAGAAAATGGTCCGTAGCCGGAACAGTGTTAAGACGATCTCGGAACGGAAATCCGATGGTTCCATTAGCTCCATTAGGTGATTTCGGGGTTGGGAGCGCGTTCGGAATGTATTTTGGAGGTCCGTAGCTCAATTAGGCTTGAAATGCCGAAGGTTGAAATTTTGGTGAATCCGAACGATAGGTGAGATTTTGATCCGGGGGTCGGAATGGAATTCCGACAATTTCTGTAGCTTCGTTATGTGATTTTGGATATGTCCGCAAATTTTCAGGTCATTTGGACGTCGTTTGGTTGGGTTTTGGATCGAATGTTAGTTTTGAAAGTTTTGAAGAAACTTAGGCTTGAATCCGTGTGTAATTGGTGATTTTGATGTTTAGGATGGTGATTTTATGATTGGAACAAGTTCGTATCGTGTTTTGGAATATGTTGGTGGTTTTCGTTGGGGTCCCGGGGGCCTCGGGAGGATTTCGGACCATCGATCGGACATTTGAACTTGGAAAAGGCCTGCTGTAAATTTGCAGGTTTCTGCCCAGGCATTAAGCCTTCGCGTACACGAGGCATGGGCTGCGTTCGCGAAGGCTTGGCAGAGTAAAGCATCGCGTTCGCGAGAAGGGGTGTCGCGTTCACGTAGGCAAGGTAAGGTGAAGCTTCACGTTCGCGTGACTTGGATCGCGATCGCGTAGAAGAAAAGGGGAGAGCTTCGCGTTCGCGTGGGAGTATACGCGTTCGCGTAGAGGAAGGACCCGGCGGCAGGGAGATTGTTCATCGCGAACGCGTGGTGGAGCATCGCGTTCGCGAAGGGTAAACTGGAGCTGAGTATCGCGAATGCGTGGGATGGCATCGCGTTCGCGAAGAGGAAGTTGGGCTGTTCATCGCGAACGCGTGAACAATAACGCGAACGCGATGAGTAATGGGGTCTGGCAGTGAGCTTAAGTTCAGAACATAACACCTGCGACCCCCATACACAAAAACACCATTTTTGAGCTCCAAGAGAGGATTTTGAAGGGGAAACGTTAGGATATCATCGGGAAATCATCGGGGGTAAGTTTCTTGACCTTAATTCGTTGGTTTATCATGAAATCCGTGATTATTTCACTGAAATTGGGAGATTAAAGGTGGGTTTGAGCCCTAGGCCTAAATGTTAGAAAATCTCCGATTTGAGTGGGCAAATGGAGTCCGATTTTGGTAAATTTTATATGCCTAGACTCGTATTGAGATAAGGAACCCGAATATATAATTTTCGTGATTTTTCGATAAGCGTACCGAAAGTCGGGTTTTGGCAACTTGTGGGTTTTGGTGTATTTTGAGTTATTTTGATTGGGTAATGCCCAATTGGCCTATTTTGATGTGATTCTATTGATTTTTATCGGATTCTACACTTGTGGAGGCCGACATTCGCGGCAAGAGAGTTGTTTCATAGCGGTTTTTGTACCGGAGTCGAGGTAAGTGGCTTGTCTAACTTCGTGTGGGGGACTTTCACCCCTAGGATATTATATGATACTTTAAATGCCTTGTACGCGAGGTGACGGGCGTGTACATGCGCTGATTGTTGAACACATACTTTACTTAAAATGTTCAATGAGTGATATTCATGTTGTTAACTATTAAATTCGATATTTCTACCCGGTAGCAGTTAGAAAAGCATGATTTGGTAGTATTTAACTGTCTAGTTGGCTAATTGTCTTACTTGAGTTTTCTTGGTAATCGCTGGCGCTGTTTATCGGCGAAGTTATGGTTAAACTTATTATAATTCTTTCTGTGTACTCCTTTACTTGCTGTGTTTGTGGACTGCGAGTTCGATTCCCGGAGATCTTGAGATTTATCGAAATGTGGACTGCGGGTTCGATTCCCGGAGATCGTGAGATTTATTGAGATGTGCACTACGGGTTCGATTCCCGAGATCCTAAGTTATTGGTAGGGACTACGGGTTTGATTCCCGAGAGATCCTGAGATTTATTGATATGTGGACTGCGGGTTCGATTCCCGGAGATCCTGAGATTTATTGAAATGTGGACTGCGGGTTCGATTCCCGGAGATCCTGAGATTTATTGGTAGGGACTACGGGTTCGATTCCCGGAGATCCTGAGCTATTGAGATATTATTGAGACATGGGTCGCGGGTTCGATTCCCGGAGACCCAGGGGTGCTGTTAATGGGACTGTGGGTTCAATTCCCACAGGTCCTGGACTTGTTTTATTGAGTTGGTTATTTGTTGTTAGCTTAATTGTAGACGATTGCAGTAATCATCTTATTGTTGTTATTTCGGAAATTATTATCATTTAAACTGTTTATTATTGTTATCATCACTATATTATTGTTTCTCGGTAGGGCCCTGACCTTCCTCGTCACTACTCCATCGAGGTTAGGCTTGGCACTTACTGAGTACCGCCGTGGTGTACTCATGCTACTCTTCTGCACACTTTTGTTGTGCAGATCCAGGTACATCAGAGCAGGCTCGTGCTAGGTGATTCCGCAGCTTTCTGGGAGACTTCGAGGTATGATCTGCTACGTTCGCGGATCCGGAGGCTTCCCTTCTATTCTAGTAGTACTAGTTGACATTTTTCTTCATTTCGTTGTTAGATACTCTTTACACATAGAGCCACAGTTGTATTTCTCTTTTAGTCCGTGTTACCGTGGGGTTCCGGATCTTGGTAGTGTTTTATTCATTGTGTGACGGATGTATGTGCCAAGTGGCACGGATTACATATCTTTTATGCTATTTTTCCGATGTTTCTTATTTAAGTGTTTATAACTTGTACATTACCTAATAATGTCTGTGCGTACGAGTCTGAGGCAGAGGTTGAACTTTTGCCTTTGTCTGTCTGAGTTATCATTCTCTGAGTCTGAAGAGATTGTCTGGAATCTACTATTGGTCTTAATGTTGGTCTCATGCTGTAAATATAGAGAGTGGTTAAGCCATTTGTAGATTAAGTCTACTTAGTTGGTCTGCTAAATTATTATCTTTTCCTTTAATATATTCAAATATTACATTAGGATATACATAAATAGTGTCTATGAAATTTAACCATCTTCTTTTACTACTATTCTTTTGGTGAAACTTTACTATAGCCTCACAGTCTGTTCTTACTACTATTTCATTTTTATTTAGAATATATAGTTTAATACTATTTAGTCCATATATTATGGCTAATACTTCTGCGTCTATACTACTCATATTTCCTTTTTCTTTGTACTTACCACTCTGATATGCACATATTTTTTCTTCTTTTTTAGAGCTATATTTATTTGTTCTTGCCTTTAAAACTGCTCCCCATCCTTGGAGGCTTCCGTCTGTCTCTATAATTAAATAGTCTGATTCTAACGGTATATTTAAATCTGGAATATTTTTTACTTTTTCTTTTATTTGTTTTACTAAATTAATATCTTCAGTATTAAAATGCTTTTGACCCTTGCTTCCTATTTTAGCATATAAAGGTCCTGCTATTTTTCCTAAGTCTTTTATAAATTTTCTTGCATAATTTACTAATCCTAGAAATGTTTTGTAAGTCTTTAGTTTTATCTAATTTATCTGGCATGTCTAATACCTTTTTAGCTATATGCGGCTGTAATTTTACCTTTCCATCTCCTATAGTTACTCCTAAGAAGTTTATATAGTCCTTACATAATTCCATCTTCTTCTTACTAATTATTATGCCATTTTTAATAAATAACCTAAATACTGTCTGTAGATGTCCTAAGTGTTCTTGTAAGTTTTTACTAAATACTAAAATGTCATCTACATATACTAATACAAATTTTTTGTATTCTCCAAAAATTTCGTCCATTTTTCTTTGAAATATTGGAGGGGCTGTTTTTAAACCAAATGGCATAGCTAACCATTCGAAATGTCCTTCGGGACAAGTAAATGCGGTCCATTCTATACTCTCTGGATGCATTTTTACTTGCCAATATCCTGATTTACAATCAAACTTACTAAACATTTTCTTTCCTTGTATTCTGTTTAATAACTCACTTTTGTCTGGTAATTTATAAGCATATGTTCTTGTATTATCATTAAGTCTTTTGTAATTTATTACCATTCTAGCTTTACCCCTAATAATTTCACTATGGTTTCTAACCATAAATGCTCCTGATCTGTGTCTAGAAGTAGATCTTCGTATGACTCCTAAGTCTAATAGTTCTTTGATCTGGGTTTGGAAATCTTTTAAGTCTTGATTAGTTGCTTCTATTGCTGCTGTTTTAATTGTATATTCTGGATTTATTATATCTAATTTACACATAATTTTATTGGCTTCCCAATGAATTAATGGTTTTTCTCCTATTATTTCTAATTCATCTAATAATTTTATTACTTTATCTAAATCTTTAGGTCCTTTAATATTTCCTATAGTATTTAATCCTTTATTAAAATTATAAAAATTTGTTTCTGTATTTATTAGTGCATAATTTTTTCCTATTATTTCTTCATCTGAATTATAATCGGTTATTTCTTCTTCTTCATACATATCTTTACTACATTCTTGCTTATCTTTGCATGTCTCGCAGCAAGACTGCTTATTTTCTAGTTTTGATTCATTATTATTAATTTTATATTTTCCTCTTGTTGGAAAATCTTCTGTTTGTACTGGGGTATAAGTAGATTGTTTAAAAAAAAATTATTCCATCTCTTGTTATTAGACATCCTCCTGTATCTTGAAAAATGAAATTTAATCCTATAACAAAATCTGAATCTATATTTAAGTCTCGAACTAATATTTTATGTACATTATATGAAGGATTATAAAACTTACTACATGTATTATGAAAACTAATTGTAGCCTTTTTAATATAGTTCTCATATATATATTATATGTTCCGTCCATTTGCATTGCTGCAATTGGTTTCGGTAATTTACTTAGTAATTTTTCTTGTATCTCTGCGGGTATTATTTTTTGATTTATTAAACAGCTTGTACATCCTGGGTCTAAAAGAGCTAAAACTTCTATTTCAAAATTATTGATTTTTAATCTAGCTAAGATTTTTATAGTGGTTAATTTTTTATCCTCATTGCAAATTAAACCAGTATTTACAATATTTCTCATATTTATATAATTATCTTCTTCTTTATTAGCTAATGTAGCCTCTATGGAGGTTCCTATGTTTGGTATTATTTCTTTGGTCTGGCTAGATGTTCCTATAGTCTGGGTTGATGTTCCTATTTCTAATTCTTTAGTCTGTCTAATATATTCCGTATGTTTTTCTTTTTCTAAAAATCTTAATCTATGGTCTATTTCTTGGATTTTAGCCTCTATTGTATCTAGTCTCAAATTGATTATTTTATTTGGTTCCTCTTTTTGATATAGTCTTTCTATTTTAACCTCTAATTTTTCTTCTATGCAGGTTATACATCCTTCTAGGTAGCATATTCTACATTTAGCTCTATTATTCTTACTAGGGTACCATTTACAAAAACTACAAGGAGTGCTATCTAATCCTTTTTGTCTTTCAAAAATGTGATTACATTTTTGTTCTGTATTCATATTATTGTATTGCAAATCTTCTAATTATAATGGTGTTCTAAAGTCTATTCCTAATTCATTAATAAATTCATCTTTTTCTGAGTCTGATGAATCTGATTTAGTTTCTTCAGCAACTTCTATACTTACTACTGAGTATATGCTTTCGTTATCTGACATATATTCATCTACATTTATAAGTGTTTCTTGAAATTCCTCTATTAATTGAGAATTTCTATTTCGTGTGTTGTATCTTTTAGGACACGTATTAGCTAGGTGTTCTATACTACCGCATGTAAAGCATTCTAGTTTATTTTTTTAATTTCTATCGTTCCTATATTTCCTTACATGTCTGTTTCTGTCTAGATATGGTTTTCTGGCTGCTGATTTTCTTAAATAGTATTTCTTTTGATATGGTCTTTGATTATATTGTCTATTTTGTCTGTTTTTATACCTTCTTAGTTTATTATTAGGTCTTTTATCATAATGTTGAGTGGTATATATTACTGTCTTACAAAAATTCATTCCATTCTGTTTTAATTGTTTTTGTATCTGTATATTAGTACATATTTCTGTAAGTATTTCCATTATATGTTGTACTCTCTGTCCTATCGACCATTTTGATGTTGGATTTTGTATTACTCCTTCTCTTTTATACCATCGTTCTTCTATTTCTCTTCCTAAAGGTCCTGGTAGCTTATTAAACAATTTCTTCCCTATGTCTTCATCAAAAGAATTTCCACTTAGGGTACAATAATAAACGAATTCTTTAAGAAATTCTTTGATATAGCACCAGTTGGATATACTTAATTGTTCTAATTTTATTAAAGCATTTCTTTGTAAAATTATTGTTCCACTATTTGGATCTTCTCCTGTTAATAAAGTATGCATTTTATTAGTGAAATTATATGGGTTAGCACCCATATCTATTAATGCTTGAAATTCATATGGGAATTCGCTCTTATAAGCTTCCCATACTACCTTAGCTGATTCTCCTAAGAATGTCTCCATATATCTATACATTGTTTCTGCGTATGTTTCTGAGTAATTTTTAATAAAGTCTGCTACTACTATTCCTTTCCATATATCTATAACCGAATTCCAAAGTTTCACATCTTGTGCTGCTATGTTTAATATTTTTCCTTGATCACCTCCTGCTTGTAATCTAATAGGCTCTTCTATAGGCATTCTTCTACCCATAGGTTTTGTGTTTTCTGTCTTAACCTCTTCATCTGGATTTGTTCTTGTGACGACCCGTCCCGTCGTCACGGGAATTACCACCCCGTTATGTTGCAATTACATAATTGATGCTTTTATATCAGTGTTAGAGTCTATTGCTGAAGTTAGGAGTGAATTGGATTGAAAATGAGGCATATAGCCTTTTTGAAGGAAACTTGAATAAGAAAAGTCAACCTGGAGTTGACTATTTGGTTAGAGGGCTCGGAATCGGATTCTGATGATTCGGTTAGTTCCGTGAGGTGATTTTTCACTTAGGGGAGCGATCGGAATTGAATTTGGAGGCCCGATGTAGAAATAGGCTTGAATTGGCTAAGGTTGAATTTTGGCGAAATCCGATGGATAGGTGAGATTTTGATCCGGGAGTCGGAATGGAATTCCGACAGTTGCAGTAGCTCTGTAGGGTGATTTTGGATGTGCTTGCAAAATTTTAGGTCATTCGGAGGTCGTTTGGTCGGGTTTTTGATCGAATGTCGATTTCGGAAGTTTTGAAGAAACTTAGGCTTGAATCCGTGCATAATTGGTGATTTTGATGTTTAGGATGGTGTTTTTATGATTGGAACAAGTTTGAATTGTGTTATGGAGTATGTTAGTGGTTTTCGTTGGGGTCCGGGGGGCCTCGGAATGAATTCGGGGGTCCAAACGGACCATTTTTGGCCTTAGACAGCAGCTGAATTGCTGCTGTATCTGCAGGAGGAAATCTTTCATCGCGTTCGCGATGAAGGGGCACGCATCCGTGAAGGTCAGCAAGGGTATGCATCGCGTTCGCGATGGTCTGGACGCGAACACGTAGGGTCAGGATCGGAGGCTTCGCGTTCACGTGGAGCTGGAACGCGTTCGCGTAGGTGAGAAGGGTTGGTCATCGCGTTTGCGTGAGTGGAGACGCGGACGCGTAGAAGAAAATCCGGGCGGTTGAAATCTGTGCTTCGCGAACGCGTGACTGGTTGTCGCGTTCGCGATGGGTGGACGGAGCAGAGCATCGCGTTCGCGTGAGTCCTGTCGCGAACGCGTAGAAGAAAGGTCCCAGGTAGTGATTTTAAAACCAGAACATTTCATTACGGGTTTCATTTTATAAACCCTCCATTGTTGAGCCCTAGAGTGAGAAAGTGACGGGAAATAGCGGAGAGATCATTGGGATATTGTCGGAGGTAAGTTTTGTGGTTTAATTACACACTTTTATCATGGAATCATGAATTATTTCTATGGAAATGGAGGATTTAATGTGGGTTTAAGCCCTAGGCCTAAAATATTAGAAAAACATCGAGTTGAGTGGGCAAATGGAGTCCGAATTTGGTAAATTTGATATGCCTAGACTCGTATTGAGACGAGGGTTCCGAATATATAACTTTTATAATTTTTCAAGAAGCGCACCAAAAGTCGGGTTTTGACAACTTGTGGGTTTTGATATAATTTGGGTTATTTCGAATGAATTTCATGAAATTAGCATATATTGATGCATTCTCTATGATTTTGAGTAGATTTGGCACCCGAGGAGATTGATTTGCGAGGCAAGCGCAAGGCGGATTGAAGCTTCTACCGGTTCGAGGTGAGTGGTAGTAGTAAACAATGTACTGAGGGTTTGAAACCCCGTACTAGCACTTCACAGTGCTATATTGAGATGAGACACGCGTTCTATGACGGGCGTGGTGACATTGTGATTGGGGGTTCGGACTTAGTCCTTCCCGGCTAATAGAATACTGTGTTGTATGACTATTACTGAGATTATAACTGTACAATATGGCTAAAAGCCATGTTTGGGGCCTTGTGCCGATCTGTAGAGCATTAGGGAACCTATAGAGCTAGGTGACCCTTTTATCATGTTGGAAACATACACTCAGCCGTAGCTCTAGCTGTATAGCATAATATGAGCCCGTACTAGATGTGTACATTGAGAGAGATTATCTAACGTGGAATTCCCTGTTCTAGCTGAGTGGGCTTGAAAGGCCAAGCCTATACCGATTGAGATGAGATAGGGTCAAGGACCCACTATGAGATGTTATATTGGGCCTGAAAGGCCAAGTCTATATTCACTGATGCAGGGTCAAGGACCCACTGTGATATATATTATATTGGGCCTGAGAGGCCAAGTACATACTGACTGGGATAGGGTCGAGGACCCATTATGAGGTATTATATATATATACCTATATTGGATCGGGCTGCACGCCGCAGCAGTATATATATTGGATCGGACTGCACGCCGCAGTAATATACATGTAATATACATGTGGGACGGACTGCACGCCGCAGTATTATTGCGCTTGGGCTGTAGGAGCCCCTTCGGAGTCTGAGTCTGCACACATTCTCAGTGAGCACTGGTGTATATTATGGGATCGGGCTGCGCGCCGCAGCGGTATAAATATATATACATATAAATATTGGATCGGACTGCACGCCGCAGTAATACATGTGTGGATCGAGCTGCACGCCGCAGTATAATAGTGCTTGGGCCTAGGGAGCCCCTCCGAAGTCTGTATACACGCCCAGTGAGCGCCGTCGACGTTAAATGGAGCGGGCCGCGCGCCGCAGCGGTATATGTATTGGAGCGGGCTGCACGCCGCAGCATTATACTTAATCATATCCTACTATCTACTTAATTACTTATACATTATAGACATAGGTTTGTGTCTTTATATGTTGAGATGACCGTACACCGTAGGGGTACGAGTGAGGGTTGGATCAGCGTAAGAATCTTGTAGAGATAAACGTGGATTAGAGATCAGAGTAACTACAGTGATGACGTACCTGTGAGGGTTGCCTTAGAACTGTTAAGTAATAGCACATGAGTTCTTACTTTCAGTTATTATTTATTATTGTTACTCACTGAGTTGAAATATACTCACCCCACTCCCCTGCACTTTCTGTGCAGATCCACAGGTGCCCGAGAGCAGTTGAGACATTGTAGCCGCTGATCTTTGTCTACTTTTGCGGAGATTACGAGGTAGCTGCCAGCGTCCGCGGAGCCTGTTTTTCTCCTTCTTTATCATCTTGTTGATTTCCTATTTGCCTAGACTTGGTTGTATTAGGATGCTATTCTGTAGAGGCTTAGTCTCGTGACACCACGATATGGTTGGGACCGTATTTCTTATGTTTTACATTTCGTTTATCACCTGATATGATCATTTACTGTTTAAGTTTAATTTGATTAATAACTGGCTGGTTTAAGGGATAATATGGTCGGGCTTGCCTAGCATTGTGTTGGGCGCCATCACGACCAGGGTTTGGGTCGTGACAAGTTGGTATCAGAGCCTAGGTTAACATGTCTCGCGAGTCATGAGCCGGTTGGTAGAGTCTCGTGGATCGGTGCGGGGACGCCTGTACTTATCCTCGGGAGGCTGCAAACCTTTTTAGGAAAAGTTTTAATTCTTGGAATTCTTGTCGTGCGATTACTTTTGACTTGATCTGAACTTTGACATTCTATTCTCTCGCAGATGGCGAGAACTCGATCATCCGGACGTGGAGGACGACCACCACTACCACCTGCTAGAGGCCGTGGACGCGGCCGTGGTCGTGGCGAAGTTAGGGCAGCTGAGGCAGTGCCAGCTGACCCACAGCCCCCAGTTGCAGAGGTGCCAGCAGCACCAGATCGGGCACCAGCTGTGCCCATTGTCATTCCGGGTCTACAGGAGACCCTGGCTCAGATACTAGCAGTCTGCACTGGCCTAGCACAGGCGGTTTCAGTTACTACTGCAGCAGCTGCATCGGGGATCGGGGGTGGTCATCAGACCCCCGCAGTACGCACTCCAGAGCCAGCAGTGTAGGGCATACAGACACCAGAGGCTCCTCCAGTTCAGCCTGTGGTTCCGGTTCAGCCAGCAGATCAGGTTCAGGGGGACAGCGTCCCAGCTATGAAAGACGGTGAGCAGCGTCGTCTCGAGAGGTTCACCAGGTTATCTCCTCCAGTTTTCACTTGTGCTCCGGTTTAGGACGCCCAAGGTTTTCTGGATAAGTGCTGTCGGATGTTTCTTACGGCAGGGATCTTGGAGTCCGGTGGGGTATCATTCACTACCTTTCAGTTTCAGGGGCCAGCCTTCGCTTGGTGGGAGGCTTATGAGCGCCGCAGGCCGGCAAGGGCAGCACCACTATCATGGCCGGAGTTCTCCACTATGTTCTTGGAGAAATGGGTGCCTCGATCTCGGAGAGAGGAGATGCGTAGGCAGTTTGAGGGTCTCCGTCAGGGGGACATGTCAGTGTCAGAGTATGAGATCAGGTTTACAGAGTTGTCCGGATATGCACCGTGGTTGGTTCATTCCAACAGAGAGAGGATTGGGCGCTTCGTGGACGGCCTCATTTATCCCATTCGTATTCTGATGACTCGGGAAAGGGTTTTGAGTCGTACATTTGAGGATGCCGTGGATATTGCTCGCGACATAGAGACAGATCGTCGCATGCAGCGGGATGAGAGGGAGGCCAAGAGGCCTCGAGGTTAGTTCTAGTGGCACCCAGACCAGAGGCCAGAGCCAGCAGAGCCGAGGTCGCTCTTTCAGATCTTCCCAGTCGGGTCACTCCGATCGTCGCAGATGGTGTTCTAGACAGGGTTATCAGGGTTCGCACCAGAGCCAGCCATCTCTCACTGCCATGCCAGCTTAGAGTTCTTCACAGGCCCCATCTGCTCAGGGTTCATCTCGGCCTAGTTCATCGGCTGGCCACTCCAGCGCCAGAGGTCCTTATCAGTCTCAGTCCCCAGCACCGGGGAGTTGCTACGAGTGCGGAGAGTTTGGGCACCACCGTAGGGAGTGTCCCCGTCTTGTTTCTAGATCTTATCGGCAGAGGGGGCAGCCCTCATCATCTGGTCCTTCTACTTCAGCACCCGCCCCGCCAGCTAGGGGTGAGGGTCAGTCAGCTAGGGGTCGCCCTCGAGGGGGAGGCCGATCAGGCGGACAGGCTAGATGCTATGCTTTTCAGGGCCGATCTGAGGCCGTTGCTTCTGATGCTGTCATTACGGGTATTATTTCAGTCTGTCACAGAGATGCCTCAGTATTGTTTGATCCCGGTTCTACTTATTCTTATGTGTCTACATATATTTTGCTCCTCATTTGGGCACGACCCGAGGGAGTCTTGAGCTGCCAGTGCATGTATCTACCCCGGTAGGGGATACTATTGTTGTGGACCACGTATACCGGTCTTGTTTGGTCACTATTGGGGGTCTGGAGACCCGAGTAGACCTGTTGCTTCTCAGCATGATTGATTTTGATGTTATATTGGGCATGGACTGGCTATCTCCATGTCATGCTATTCTGGACTGTCATGCTAAGACAGTCACCTTGGCTATGCCGGGCATTCAGAGGATCGAGTGGCGAGGCACGACTGAGTATGTACCTAGCAGGGTAATATCTTTCCTCAAGGCCCAACGAATGGTTGGGAAGGGATGTCTCTCTTATTTAGCATTTGTGTGGGAGGTCGAGGCCCAGACTCCCAGTATTGATTCTATTCACATTGTGCGAGACTTTCCTGATGTGTTTCCCGCAGACCTGCCGGGCATGCCGCCGGACAGGGATATTGATTTTGGTATCGATTTGGTGCCGGGCACTCAGCCTATTTCTATTCCTCCGTATCGGATGGCACCAGCTGAGTTGAAGGAATTGAAGGAGCAGCTCCAGGAACTCCTAGATAAGGGGTTCATTCGGCCGAGTGTGTCGCCGTGGGGTGCACCGGTCTTGTTTGTTAAGAAGAAGGATGGATCCATGAGGATGTGTATTGACTACAGGCAGCTAAACAAAGTAACAGTGAAGAATAAGTATCCTCTTGCCTCGTATTGATGATTTATTTGATCAGCTCCAGGGAGCTAGGGTGTTCTCGAAGATTGATCTTCGTTCAGGCTACCATCAGCTGAAGATTAGAGAGTCTGACATTATGAAGACTGCATTGCGGACCAGATATGGTCACTATGAGTTCCTTGTGATGTCTTTTGGGCTGACCAACGCCCCAACAACATTTATGCATCTAATGAATAGTGTGTTCAGGCCGTATTTTGATTCATTTGTGATTGTGTTCATTGACGACATTCTAGTCTACTCTCGTAGCCAGGAGGAGCATGCTCGGCACTTGAGTATTGTGTTGCAGAGGTTGAGAGAGGAGAAGTTGTATGCCAAGTTCTCCAAATATGAGTTCTGGCTTGAGTCCGTGGCATTCTTAGGACACGTCGTGTCCTGTGATGGTATTCAGGTAGATCCGAGGAAGGTCGAGGCAGTGCAGAGTTGGCCCAGACCGACCTCAGTTTCTGAGATCCGTAGCTTTCTGGGATTGGCGGGGTATTATCGCCGATTCGTTCAGGGGTTCTCTTCTATTGCTTCACCCTTGACTAGATTGACTCAGAAGGGTGTTCCTTTCTTATGGTCCGAGGAGTGCGAGGAGAGCTTTCAGAAGCTCAAGACAGCACTGACCACAACACCAGTCTTGATTCTACCGACAGCTTCAGATTCTTATACTGTATATTGTGATGCCTCGGGAGTTGGCATTGGTTGTGTGTTGATGTAGGAGGGTAGGGTCATTACTTATGCTTTTCGTCAGTTGAAGCCCCACGAGAAGAACTACCCTGTTCATGATTTGGAGCTAGCAGCCATAGTTCATGCTTTGAAGATTTGGAGGCATTACCTCTATGGTGTCTCCTGTGAGGTGTTCACGGATCATCGCAACCTTCAGCACTTATTCAGACAGAAGGACCTTAATTTGAGACAGCGGAGGTGGTTGGAGTTGCTTAAGGACTATGATATCACTATTTTGTATCATCCGGGGAAGGCCAATGTGGTGGCCGATGCCTTGAGTCGGAAGGTGGTTAGCATGAGCAGCCTAGCTTTCATCCCAGCTGGGGAGAGGCCAATTGCTTATGATGTTCAGGCCCTAGCCAATCGTCTAGTGAGATTAGATATTTCGGTGCCGAGTCGGGTGTTGGCTTGTGTTGTCTCTCGATCTTCCTTATATGATCGCATCAGGGGGCGACAGTATGATGACCCACATTTGCTTGTCCTTAAGGACATAGTGCAGCATAATGATGTTAGAGATGTGACTATCGACAGTGATGGTGTTCCTGAGGATGCAGGGCCGTATATGCGTGCCCAATGTTGATGGTTTGCGGGAGTTGATACTTGAGGAGGCACACAGTTCGCGGTACTATATTCACCCAGGTGCCGCAAAGATGTACCAAGACTTGAGACAGCACTACTGGTGGAGGAGAATGAAGATGGATATTGTTAGGCATGTAGCTAAGTGCCTCAATTGCCAGCAGGTCAAATATGAGCATCGGAGACCGGGCGGTGTTCTTCAGCGTATGGTTATTCCCGAGTGGAAATGGGAGAGGATCACCATGGATTTTGTTACTGGGCTCCCTCGGACAGCGAGGAAGTTTGATTCTGTATGGGTGATTGTTGATCGGCTGACTAAGTCCGCACATTTCATCCCGGTTAGTACTACTTACTCATCGGAGCGGTTGGCATCGATCTTTATTCGGGAGATTGTCAGGTTGCATGGGGTCCCAGTGTCTATTATATCTGACAGAGGCACTCAGTTCACTTCTCAGTTTTGGAGAGCATTTGAGCGAGAGATGGGTACGCGGGTTGAGTTGAGCACCGCATTTCACCCCCAGACAGACGGACAGTCTGAGCGCACTATTCAGATCCTGGAAGATATGTTGCGGGCATGTGTGATTGACTTTGGTGGTTCATGGGATGAGTTTTTGCCACTTGCTGAGTTTGCCTACAACAACAGCTACTAGTCGAGTATTCAGATGGCCCCGTACGAGGCATTGTATGGCAGACGGTGTAGATCTCCCATCGGATGGTTTGAGCCTGGCGAGGATAGATTGATAGGGACTGAGTTAGTTCAGGATGCTCTGGATAGAGCAAAGTTGATCCAGGAGAGGCTTCGCACAGCACAGTCTCGCCAGAAGAGTTATGCAGACCGTAGGGTTCGAGAGTTGTCCTTCATGGTTGGTGATAGGGTATTGCTGAAGGTTTCACCCATGAAGGGTGTCATGAGGTTCGGGAAGAAAAGGAAGTTGAGTCCCAGGTACATTGGTCCTTTTGAGATACTCGGGAGAGTTGGAGAGGTGGCATATGAGTTAGCCTTGCCACCCAGCTTATCCAGCGTTCATCCAGTATTCCATGTGTCTATGCTCCGGAAGTACATCGGGGATCCGTCTCATGTATTAGACTTCAGTACCATTCAGCTTGATGGTGATCTATCATATGATGTGGAGCCTATCGCTATTTTGGGTCGCCAGGTAAGAAAATTGAGGTCGAAGGAGATTGCAGCAGTTAAGGTGCAGTGGAGAGGTCGGCCCGTGGAGGAGGTTACTTGGGAGGTTGAGCAAGAGATGCGGAGCAGATACCCTCAGCTATTTGAGACTTCAGGTATGTTTCTTGACCCGCTCGAGGACGAGCGTTTGGTTAAGAGAGGGAGAATGTGATGACCCGGCCCGTCGTCACGGGAATTACCACCCCGTTATGTTGTAATTACATAATTCATGCTTTTATATCAGTGTTAGAGTCTATCGGGGAAGTTAGGAGTGAACTGGATTTAAAATGAGGCATATAGCTTTTTTGAAGGAAACTTGAATAAGGAAAGTCAACCCGGAGTTGACTATTTGGTTAGAGGGCTCGGAATCGGATTCTGATGATTTGGTTAGTTCCGAGAGGTGATTTGTGACTTAGGGGAGCGATCAGAATTGAATTTAGAGGCCCGGTGTAGAAATAGGATCGATAGGTGAGATTTTGATCCGGGAGTCGGAATGGAATTCCGACAGTTGCAGTAGCTCCGTAGGGTGCTTTTGGATGTGCTTCCAAAATTTTAGGTCATTCGGAGGTCGTTTGGTCGGGTTTTTGATCGAACGTCGAATTCGGAAGTTTTGAAGAAACTTAGGCTTGAATCCATGCGTAATTGGTGATTTTGATGTTTAGGATGGTGTTTTTATGATTGGAACAAGTTTGAATTGTGTTATGGAGTATGTTAGTGGTTTTCGTTGGGGTCCCGGGGGCCTCGGGATGAATTCGGGGTCCAAACGGACCATTTTTGGCCTTAGACAGCAGCTGAATTGCTGCTGTGTCTGCAGAAGGAAATCCTTCATCGCGTTCGCGATGAAGGGGCACGCGTCCGCAAAGGTCAGCAAGGGTATGCATCGCGTTCGCGATGGTCTGGACGCGAACGCGTAGGGTCAGGATCGGAGGCTTCGCGTTCGCGTGGAGCTGGAACGCGTTCGCGTAGGTGAGAAGGGTTGGTCATCGCGTTCGCGTGAGTGGAGACGCGGACGCGTAGAAGAAAATCCGGGCGGTTGAAATCTGTGCTTCGCGAACGCGTGACTGGTTGTCGCGTTCGCGATGGGTGGACGGAGCAGAGCATCGCGTTCGCGTGAGTCCTGTCGCGAACGCGTAGAAGAAAGGTCCCAGGCAGTGATTTTAAAACCAGAACATTTCATTACGGGTTTCATTTCATAAACCCTCCATTGTTGAGCTCTAGAGTGAGAAAGTGACGGGAAATAGCTGGGAGATCATCGGGATATTGTCGGAGGTAAGTTTTGTGGTTTAATTACACACTTTTATCATGGAATCATGAATTATTTCTGTGGAAATGGAGGATTTAATGTGGGTTTAAGCCCTAGGCCTAAAATTTTATAAAAACATCGATTTGAGTGGGCAAATGGAGTCCGAATTTGGTAAATTTGATATGCCTAGACTCATATTGAGATGAAGGTTCTGAATATATAACTTTTATAATTTTTCGAGAAGCGCACCAAAAGTCGGATTTAGACAACTTGTGGGTTTTGATATAATTTGGGTTATTTCGAATGAATTTCGTGAAATTAGCATATATTGATGCATTCTCTATGATTTTGAGCAGATTTGGCACCCGAGGAGATTGATTTGCGAGGCAAGCGCAAGGCGGATTGAAGCTTCTACCGGTTCGAGGTGAGTGGTGGTAGTAAACAATGTACCGAGGGTTTGAAACCCCGTACTAGCACTTCACAGTGCTATATTGAGATGAGACACACGTTCTATGACGGGCGTGGTGACATTGTGATTGGAGGTTCGGACTTAGTCCTTCCCGGCTAATAGAATACTGTGTTGTATGACTGTTACTGAGACTATAACTGTACAATTGGGCTAATAGCCATGTTTGGGGCCTTGTGCCGATCCGTAGAGTATTAGGGAACCTATAGAGCTAGGTGACCCTTATATCATGTTGGAAACATACACTCAGCCGTAGCTCTAGCTGTATAGCATAATATGAGCTCGTACTAGATGTGTACATTGAGAGAGATTATCTAAGGTGGAATTCCCTGTTCTAGCTGAGTGGGCCTGAAAGGCCAAGTCTATACCGATTGAGATGAGATAGGGTCAAGGACACTATAAGATGTTATATTGGGCCTGAAAGGCCAAGTCTATATTGACTGAGGCAGGGTCAAGGACCCTTGTCACGATCCTAGTTCACCAATCGTGAACATGTCATGACGGCACCCAATCCCCACGACTAGGTAAGCCTAACACTTTGCGGAATGTACAAGTTTATGAACTTTAAACAAGAAATAGCGGAAAATGATATAAATAGGAATGTAATCCGTGCCGCTTGGCACATACACTCGTCAACACACCGCATAAAAATACCACCAAGACCCGGAATCCCACGGGTAACACAGACTAAAAGAAATACAACTGTGGCTCTATGTGTAAAGAGTATCTAAGACAACGAAATGAAGGAAAACATCTACTAGAACTATCAGAATAGAAGGAGGGCCTCCGGATCCGCGGACGTAGCAGATCATACCTCGAGGTCTCCCAAAGTGCTGATGAATCACCCAGTATGAGCCTGTCCTGATGTGCCTGGATCTGCACAACAAAAGTGTGCAGAAGAGTAGCATGAGTACACCACGGCGGTACTCGGTAAGTGCCAAGCCTAACCTCGATGGAGTAGTGACGAGGAAGGTCAGGGCCCTACTGAGAGAACAATAATATAATGATGATAACAATAATAAGCAGTTTAAATAATTATGAATCTGAATGACGACAGTAAAGTGATTTCTGCAACCGTCTACAATGTAAGCTAGCAACAAGTAAATAACTAAATAAAAACTCAATCAGCAAGTCCAGGACCTGTGGGAATCGAACCCACAGTCCCATTGACAGTACCTCCTGGGTCTCCGGGAATCGAACCCGCAGCCCATATCTCAATAAATAATCAATAACTCAGGATCTCCGGGAATCGAACCCGCAGTCCCTACCAATAACTCGGGATCTCGGGAATCGAACCCGTAGTCCCTACCAATAACTCAGGATCTCGGGAATCGAACCCGTAGTCCCTACCAATAACTCAGGATCTCGGGAATCGAACCCGTAGTCCCTACCAATATCACGCCGGGTCTCCGGGAATCGAACCCACAGCCCTGGGTCTCCGGGAATCGAACCCGCAGTCCACAAACAATATCACTCCGGGTCTCTGGGAATCGAACCCACAGCCCTGGGATCTCCGGGAATTGAACCCGCAGTCCACAAACACATCAAATAAAGAAAACACACAGAGAGAATATAATATGTTAAATTACAACTTCATCAAAATTAGTGCCAACAATTTATCAAGAGTTCAAGTAAATCAATTAGGCAATTAAACATGTTGAATCCTAGCTAATCATGCTTTTCTAAGTAATACCGGGTAATGGTAACGCTTTTATCAGGCTAAGAGCAGGAATATCACTAATCGGACAATTCAAGTAAAGTGTGTGTTACAACAACCAGCGCATGTACACGCCCGTCACCTCGCGTACAAGGCATTTAAACTATCACATAATATCCTAGGGGTGAAAGTTCCCCCACACGAGGTTAGACAAGCCACTTACCTCAATTCCGGTACAAAACCGCTAAGTAATAACCCTCTTGCCACGAATGTCGGCCTCCACAAGTGTAGTATCTGATAAAATCAATAGAATCACGTCAAAATAGGCCAATTGGGCATTACCCAATCAAAATAACTCAAAATTCACCAAAACCCACAAGTTGCCAAAACCCGACTTCCGGTACGCTTATCGAAAAATCACGAAAAATATATATTCGGGTTCCTTATCTCAATACGAGTCCGTGCATATAAAATTTATCGAAATCGGACTCCGTTTGCCCATTCAAATCAAAGATTTTCTAACATTTAGGCCTAGGGCTCAAACCCACCTTTAATCTTCCAATTTCAGTGAAATAATCATGGATTTCATGATAAACCAACGAATTAAGGTCAAGAGACTTACCCCCGATGATCTCCCGATGATATCCCAGCGTTTCCCCTTCAAAATCCTCTCTTGGAGCTCAAAAATGGCGTTTTGCGAATGAGGGTCGAGGGTTGACTGTTCTGGACTTAAATCACTGCCAGACATTTTTTACTCTATGCGATCGCATGATCCCTGTTGCGATCGCATAGCACAAATTTCGACCCTCGCCAAACTACTCTATGCGATCGCATAGACCTCAATGCGATCGCAATGCTTACCGAAATATAACTATGCGATCGCATGCCCTGCTCCGCGATCGCATAGAACAAAAGCTGGACCTGGGACCCCTCTTCTCTATACACTATGCGATCGCATAGGACAGTACGCGATCGCATAGAACAACTTTCCAGAACTATGCGATCGCATATCCATTCCCGCGACCGCATAGAACAAATTCTTGGCCTCTCCAAAACCTTCTATGCGATCGCATTAGCCCATTGCGATCGCATAGAGCATTCGTCTGCAGCACACACCAGCAGTTAACAGCATTTCCAAAATGCAAGAATTAGCCCGATTGGACCCCCGGATTCATCCCGAGACCCCCGGATCCCAACGAAAACCACCAACCTATTCCAAAACATGATACGAACTTATTCTAATCATCAAAACACGTCTAACAACATCAAAACCCATAATTCACATCGAATTCAAGCCTAAATTTCTTAAAACTTTCCGAATTGCATATTCGATCAAAAACCCGACCAAACGACGTCCGAATGACCTGAAAATTTGTGGACATATCCAAAATCACATAACGAAGCTACAGAAATTGTCGGAATTCCATTCCGACCCCCGGATCAAAATCTCACCTATCGTTCGGATTCGCCAAAATTTCAACCTTCGGCATTTCAAGCCTAATTGAGCTACGGACCTCCAAAATATATTCCGAACGCGCTCCCAACCCCGAAATCACCCAACGGAGCTAATGGAGCCATCGGATTTCCGTTCTGAGATCGTCTTAACACTGTTCCGGCTATGGACCATTTTCTAGCTTTAAAGCTCTCATTTAGGGACTAAGTGTCCCAAAATGCTCAAATTTTCAGAACCGACTCTCCCGGCAACCCAAAATGGCAGAAATGAACTTAGGGGAACAGTTAAGTTAGGGATTGGGGCGTAATTTTCTAAAACGACCGGTCGGGTCGTTACATCTTCCCACACTTAAAGATTCGTTCGTCCTCGAACAAGCATAGAAAACATACCTGGAGTAGTGAAAAGATGAGGGTACTGGCTGCGCATATCCTGCTCGGTCTCCCAAGTCGCCTCCTCGACCGGCTGGCTCCGCCACTGAACCTTTACCGAAGCAATGTTCTTTGACCTTAGCTTTCTGACTTGCCTGTCTAGAATGGCTACCGGTTCCTCAACATAAGACAAATCCTTGTCTAGCTGAATAGATGTGAAATCCAACACATGCGACGGGTCACCATGGTATCTCCGGAGCATGGAGACATGAAACACGGGGTGAACTCCGGCTAGGCTGGGAGGTAAGGCCAACTCATAAGCAACCTCCCCAACACGCCTCAAAATCTCAAAAGGGCCAATAAATCTAAGACTCAGCTGAGCACATTAGCCTGATATATCTGAAGATAGTCCCTCTTGTTTAAGCAATTAAGTCTTAGAGCATAATTCCAACATCCGGAATTCTATGTCGGGCTTGTTTTCATCAAGAGATCACTCAATATTCCTCAAACGCCGTCCTCAAACATGATCTGCATAACCTTGCTGGATTCTTACCTTGCAACTCAAAATCCACAAGACCACAATAATATTTTATGATCAAATTAGCCAAAAATTCAACGAATCAGATGCTCCCATCACACCTCATGATCTACATAGGTCTCGTTCCAACCTTTACAATACCGACACGATGGAAGAGATGTGTTGATATCCATAACCAACTACTGAATCAACAATTCATTGGTCCATACTCCTGACAAGATCCATTACCCTGTCCTAAACCAGAGGATGATCATTTTTTCTATAGTATACTTCATATAATCAATTTGCACTGACCCCAAATCACATAATCTCATCTCACCCAGTACGAACTGCTCAGGCGATAAGCCACATCGGACATAATCAAAAGTCCCACAAGATGACACAATGTGCTACTAATCCACTAATACGTACGTGATACAAAGGAAGGCGAAAACTAGAGAGAATTATTCAGCTCTCACATAAACATGGGCCTCCTCAGAAAATAGGAAACATAACACATAAAAGCAATTATAGACACCGAAATAGACACCACATTGTTGCGGCGTGCAACCCGATCCCAACAATATGCCCATGGCGGCGTGCCACCCGATCCCAACAATATAACCATGGCAGCGTGCCACCCGATCCCAACAATATAACCATGGCGGCGTGCCACCCGATCCCAACAATATAACCATGGCGGCGTGCCACCCGATCCCAACAATATAACCATGGCGGCGTGCCACCCGATCCCAATAATATAAAACTCACACAAGGAGTCATATGTCGAGCTGAATAGCTCGTCACATCAAAATACTGACTATCGATCATAAGCACACTAAGGTGCATGATATCAGACACAATGAAACATATAGCGCTATAGGCTACAACTCAAGCACAACTGAGGTGCGATATAAGATCCGAGTCTCAAGAGCCATCATGCTCCTATAACATCACCGCTGAGCGGAACCCCAACACATAAGGAACTTACCAAGCCGTCTCACACTCATACGGCACAATATATCTTACATGAATTAACCAACCGCGAAATAAGACCGCGACTATCCCTTCATAAAGGGCGCATTGCTGGAAGAAACATAATTGGCCTGACGCAAGGCTCACTTCCACATTTAAATCTATCCACCGACCTTAAGTCTATCATGGTCGTGCCAAGATAAGTCAATAGTATTTCACAGGTCTATAACCCAATAAGCAGAGTGCCCTCCGGGCATAAGTTCTCAAATGGATGATATCACCAAACTCCTCATACTTGGTTTAAATTTCTAACCAATGAAGTGACTACAAGTCACACCTATACAATCTTCTTGTGGGTCAAGCTCCCACCATCTTCCGAATAATTAAACGGACCTGCACATTCAGCCCACCGGCTGCACTAACACTGAAAAGCGATCAAGAGTCCCTAACCGGGATGCAAAGCCTTTCTCATAGAACACCGACCTCAAATGATACCGATGCTAATACCCATCTTACTCAAAACACCGACACTCTTTCCCTGCTCATCCGAGCTCTTTATATCACATTCATTGACCAAACTGTGACCTTGGTCCTTACTTCAAATTTCATACTACTCGCTGCACCCCACGTGCCGATATACGATAGACACAATTTCCATCATAGTTCTAAAACTGACGATAGGCTAATACTTCATCACATAAGACCTTCCATTTAACTCATTTTAGGAGAACTATAGCAACACACAGTGAGTTCTCATAACCGTTGAATATGCCAATCTCTAAGTAGTGGTCCAAGCCACCATAACCCTTTCCGAGATCCGCCTACTCATAACAGGCCTTTAACAGAAGAATACTTCAGAATTACATCAATCACTGCGGCCGACAAGTCTCAAATGCACCGCCACAAATCACATGCATAATTCGATCACGTTGCATGAATCGATCATTGACACCAATACGCCAACTCAACTATGGCCGATCAATCTACTTCCTTCCAGGTTATCCTTGATTGCCTTAGAAATGTTAATATCTTCCTTCAATACCTAACTTATTCCAACCGCACTTACCCCGAGTGACCTTAAATCACGAGGCCATGCTATCTCAAGAACGACGACCATTTCATGTCTCTCAAATACTACACCACAAGTCAAAACATCATAGATCGTTTTTTGCTTTTCTTCATGAGTTGCTTCAAAAGCTTGAGCCTCAACTGTACTTATAGACTCAGAATTATCAGGCACCACACTTTACCTCTTGAATTCACTAGGACCGCTATTGAGAACCATCCGGTTCTAACTTGCCCCAGTACGCAACCAACTCTATTGAATTTCTTTATAACATATGAATACCCTCTCGATAAAGCACCCAGCGGAATCACTTCCCGCGAAGTCTGCACCTATACGAGGCATAAATCATGAATTTTCCCTCAAGTTTGAACATGAGCCAGTAAGGCTAAACATAACATGCATTCAATAATACATATACTCAAATTGCCACACATGGTCCTTTTCCCGTGGCTGCAATAACACAATAATACGCTGGTATCCATAATTCACACATGTAATTAACCATGCGATCCAATCTTAAGCGGTGGGACTCTCCCACTTAGCCCAAAGCCACTATTACACGACTCTCGAACACATTATAACCATTCTCTCAAGTCATTTACTATTATTCAACTGCAACTCACTTGATCCAACGAATATAACCACATGTGCTATATTAGCACTCTAACACCATAGGGTATTGAACTCATCCCAATACAACCAAGCATATTCCCGCTCTATGTATCGAGCATTCTTTACCACGACAGCTTAAGACATACCGTGATTCTCACACCTACGAAGCACTATGTAGCCTTCGCCGAAGTCTTCCCTGCCGATAATGAAATGTAGAATTATTATGGACACAGGAACATCAAAAGTCCCAACGTCATACCATACGAGTCTCAACTCTTACTCTTCCACAAGTTTCAAAGAACTTTTTGAATAGCACCTAAATACAGTGCGAGCCAAATCTGATATGATACATGACCCATAATTTGGTCGTTGATAGTGAAATCCTTTCGGTTAGCACGAAGCCTTAAAGATACATCTTGCTAATCCACGATAATAGCCTTTATCATATGTACGTCTTCATCATAAGACAACCCAAGACATTGGTTTGGTACATGTCCTTCTTAAGATAGTTAAACTCATTTCCCCCAGTATCTCTGTTGGCTGAATTCTTCGCTAAATAGATATCTCATATGAACCATATAGTCTTTATTACCACTAACTATCTTTAGATCTACATCCACCTTGTGATTCTACCTTTACTGTGACGATTAGGCAGTTAAGTAAACCTTCTCAAGACCATACTTATCAACTGAATGTCAGAACCTAGTGCACCCCCATGTGCACAATTGAAGATCTCTCAATTTTATTGCATTATCGATATGGATGACACGCGGTAACAATGGTTGAGTAAATTCTTGACTTCCTTGAGATCTCTCTGCAGCGTCACGAACCGTTGGCGCATACTTGATACCGAGTGCGCAATTTCAATACACGAGTGGATGCAAAAGAACATATGACATAGGCTCCAACCGAATAAATGGCGCACGATAAGGAATTCAAAGAATTGAAGAGTTTCCTAAACAGTTACATAGCCTCTCGTAGATAAATACAGACGTCTCCGTATCGATCAGCGAGAATCTAAGTAACCGGTCTGTGTCCCGTGACTCCTACGAACCTAGAGCTCTGATACCAACTTGTCACGATCCTAGTTCACCAATCGTGAACATGTCATGACGGCACCCAATCCCCACGACTAGGTAAGCCTAACACTTTGCGGAATGTACAAGTTTATGAACTTTAAACAAGAAATAGCGGAAAATGATATAAATAGGAATGTAATCCGTGCCGCTTGGCACATACACTCATCAACACACTGCATAAAAATACCACCAAGACCCGGAATCCCACGGGTAACACAGACTAAAAGAAATACAACTGTGGCTCTATGTGTAAAGAGTATCTAAAACAACGAAATGAAGGAAAACATCTACTAGAACTATCAGAATAGAAGGAGGGCCTCCGGATCCGCGGACGTAGCAGATCATACCTCGAGGTCTCCAAGTGTGCTGCTGATATCACCTAGTATGTGCCCGTCCTGATGTACCTGGATCTGCACAACAAAAGTGTGCAGAAGAGTAGCATGAGTACACCACGGCGGTACTCAGTAAGTGCCAAGCCTAACCTCGATGGAGTAGTGACGAGGAAGGTCATGGCCCTACTGAGAGAACAATAATATAATGATGATAACAATAATAAGCAGTTTAAATAATTATGAATCCGAATGACGACAGTAAAGTGATTTCTGCAACCGTCTACAATGTAAGCTAGCAGCAAGTAAATAACTAAATAAAAACTCAATCAGCAAGTCTAGGACCTGTGGGAATCGAACCCACAGTCCCATTGACAGTACCTCCGGGTCTCCGGGAATCGAACCCGCAGCCCATGTCTCAATAAATAATCAATAACTCAGGATCTCCGGGAATCGAACCCGCAGTCCCTACCAATAACTCGGGATCTCGGGAATCGAACCCGTAGTCCCTACCAATAACTCAGGATCTCGGGAATCGAACCCGTAGTCCCTACCAATAACTCAGGATCTCGGGAATCGAACCCGTAGTCCCTACCAATATCACGCCGGGTCTCCGGGAATCGAACCCACAGCCCTGGGTCTCCGGGAATCGAACCCGCAGTCCACAAACAATATCACTCCGGGTCTCTGGGAATCGAACCCACAGCCCTGGGATCTCCGGGAATTGAACCCGCAGTCCACAAACACATCAAATAAAGAAAACACACAGAGAGAATATAATATGTTAAATTACAACTTCATCAAAATTAGTGCCAACAATTTATCAAGAGTTCAAGTAAATCAATTAGGCAATTAAACATGTTGAATCCTAGCTAATCATGCTTTTCTAAGTAATACCGGGTAATGGTAACGCTTTTGTCAGCTAAGAGCAGGAATATCACTAATCGGACAATTCAAGTAAAGTGTGTGTTACAACAACCAGCGCATGTACACGCCCGTCACCTCGCGTACAAGGCATTTAAACTATCACATAATATCCTAGGGGTGAAAGTTCCCCCACACGAGGTTAGACAAGCCACTTACCTCAATTCCGGTACAAAACCGCTAAGTAATAACCCTCTTGCCACGAATGTCGGCCTCCACAAGTGTAGTATCTGATAAAATCAATAGAATCACGTCAAAATAGGCCAATTGGGCATTACCCAATCAAAATAACTCAAAATTCACCAAAACCACAAGTTGCCAAAACCCGACTTCCGGTACGCTTATCGAAAAATCACGAAAAATATATATTCGGGTTCCTTATCTCAATACGAGTCCGTGCATATAAAATTTATCGAAATCGGACTCCGTTTGCCCATTCAAATCAAAGATTTTCTAACATTTAGGCCTAGGGCTCAAACCCACCTTTAATCTTCTAATTTCAGTGAAATAATCATGGATTTCATGATAAACCAACGAATTAAGGTCAAGAGACTTACCCCCGATGATCTCCCGATGATATCCCAGCGTTTCCCCTTCAAAATCCTCTCTTGGAGCTCAAAAATGGCGTTTTGCGAATGAGGGTCGCGGGTTGACTGTTCTGGACTTAAATCACTGCCAGACATTTTTACTCTATGCGATCGCATGATCCCTGTTGCGATCGCATAGCACAAATTTCGACCCTCGCCAAACTACTCTATGCGATCGCATAGACCTCAATGCGATCGCAATGCTTACCGAAATATAACTATGCGATCGCATGCCCTGCTCCGCGATCGCATAGAACAAAAGCTGGACCTGGGACCCCTCTTCACTATACACTATGCGATCGCATAGGACTGTACGCGATCGCATAGAACAACTTTCCAAAACTATGCGATCGCATATCCATGCCCGCGATCGCATAGAACAAATTCTTGGCCTCTCCAAAACCTTCTATGCGATCGCATTAGCCCATTGCGATCGCATAGAGCATTCGTCTGCAACACACACCAGCAGTTAACAGCATTTCCAAAATGCAAGAAATAGCCCGATTTGACCCCCGGATTCATCCCGAGACCCCCGGGATCCCAACGAAAACCACCAACCTATTCCAAAACATGATACGAACTTATTCTAATCATCAAAACACGTCTAACAACATCAAAACCCATAATTCACATCGAATTCAAGCCTAAATTTCTTAAAACTTTCCGAATTGCATATTCGATCAAAAACCCGACCAAACGACGTCCGAATGACCTGAAAATTTGCGGACATATCCAAAATCACATAACGAAGCTACAGAAATTGTCGGAATTCCATTCCGACCCCGGATCAAAATCTCACCTATCGTTCGGATTCGCCAAAATTTCAACCTTCGGCATTTCAAGCCTAATTGAGCTACGGACCTCCAAAATATATTCCGAATGCGCTCCCAACCCCGAAATCACCTGACGGAGCTAATGGAACCATCGGATTTCCGTTCCGAGATCGTCTTAACACTGTTCCGGCTACGGGCCATTTCCTAGCTTCAAAGCTCTTATTTAGGGACTAAGTGTCCCAAAATGCTCAAATTTTCAGAACCGACTCTCCCGGCAACCCAAAATGGCAGAAATGAACTTAGGGGAACAGTTAAGTTAGGGATTGGGGCGTAATTTTCTAAAACGACCGGTCGGGTCGTTACGAGTAATATCATACTTCAACTACAATTTGATTTCATTTTATTAGCAGAAATGATAACATACTGTTAACAAATAACTGAACATTTGGATCGGAACATCAAACCTTGGTATATGTCCATAAATCGTCTTTTGTATCCATTTTCCTCCAATCCAAGCCGCAAAATTATTGCGCTTGGGCTGTAGGAGCCCCTTCGGAGTCTGAGTTTGCACACATTCTCAGTGAGCGCTGAATTATACTATGGGATCGGGCTGCACGCCATAGCAGTATAGTTATATATGTATATATAAATATTGGATCGGACTGCACGCCACAGTAATATATGTGTAGATCGGGCTGCACGCTGCATTATCATAGCGCTTGGGCCTAGGGAGCCCCTCCGAAGTCCGTATACACCCCTAGTGAGCGTCGTCGATGTTAAATGGAGCGGGCTGCACACCGCAGCGGTATATGTATTGGAGCGGGCTGCACGCCGCAGCATTATACTTAATTATATCCTACTATCTACTTAATTACTTATACATTATAGACATAGGTATGTGTCTTTATATGTTGAGATGGCCGTACACCGTAGGGGTACGAGTGAGGGTTGGATCGGTGTAAGAATCTTGTAGAGATAAACGTGGATTGGAGATTTGAGTATTACTATAGTGATGACGTACCTGTGAGGGTTGCCTTAGAACTGCTAGGTGATAGCACAGGAGTTCTTACCTTCAGTTATTATTTATTATTGTTACTCACTGAGTTGAAATATACTCACCCCACTCCCCAGCACTTTCTATGCAGATCCATAGGTGCCCGAGAGCAGTTGAGACATTGTAGCTGCTGATCCTTGTCTACTTTTGCGGAGATTACGAGGTAGCCGCCAGCGTCCGCAGAGCTTGTTTTCTCCTTCTTTATCATCTTGTTGATTTCCTATTTGCCTATACTTGGTTGTATTAGGATGCTATTCTGTAGAGGCTCAGTCTCGTGACACCATGATATGGTTGGGACCGTATTTCGTATGCTTTACATTTCGTTTATCACCTGATATGATCATTTACTGTTTAAGTTTAATTTGATTAATAACTGACTGGTTTAAGGGATAATATGGTCGGGCTTGCCTAGCATTGTGTTGGGCGCCATCACGACCAGGGTTTGGGTCGTGACAGTTCTAAATACTCCTCTTCTAGGTACATTTCCTGTACTGGTGTCTATTGTATGTACTGGGGTTGTTCTTTGAAATGGAGTAGAGCTAGTAGCACTACTTGATTCCATTAGTTCCTTTTGACTTGCTATTGAAATAGTTTCTTCTAAGTTTTCTCTAAAACTATTTCTATATCCTAAATTATCTGTCCTTTCTTTACATTCTTTTAGATGGTTAATCATTTTTTCTATATTCATGTTTCTTTTAAGGCAATCTTTGCATCTGAATAAATTATGGTTATTTTCTTCATATATTCTTTTAGCCTGTTCTATTATCTTATCTACCGCATACCCTTCATCTAATATTTCTATATTCATTTTTTCTGATTCTTCTTCTATCTCTGTTTCTTCATCTTTTTCTGTTTGTCTAGTATAATTGTATTCTGTAAATCTTATCGATGTTTCACCTTTTCTATTTTTATACATTACATGGGATTCTGGAGTGTATACTTTAGGCTTATTAAATTTTTCTAGATTCCATTCTAATCCTGTGTATTCTTCGGGATCTATTTTTATAGGTTTTATTAATTTTATTCCTTTATTTCCCACTCTATAGCTTTTCTTAATTCTAAGGTTGAGGGTCTTTTTAAGAATTCTTGGTCTGATAGTATTAATTCTAACTGTGTTTCTAGACGTTGTTTTATCCTTAATAAATCTAGTTTATAGTTTAGCTCTATATATACTAACTTTTGTTTTATTCTAATACATTTAGCAAAGTCGCTATCTCTCATATAAGTCTTTTTGATTTTTCTGTATATGATCTAGATCTTGATAAATTCTAACTTCTGTCCTAAGTATATATCTATAGGTTAAAAATTTCTTAAGTTTTCTTCTAGAACTTACAGAAAAATGTACTAATATACAGATACAAAAACAATTAAAACAGAATGAAATGAATTTTTGTAAGACAGTAATATACACCACTCAACATTATGATAAAAGACCTAATAATAAACTAAGAAGGTATAAAAACAGACAAAATAGACAATATAATCAAAGACCATATCGAAAGAAATACTATTTAAGAAAATCAGCAGCCAGAAAACCATATCTAGACAGAAACAGACATGTAAGGAAATATAGGAACGATAGAAATTATAAAAATAAACTAGAATGCTTTACATGCGGTAGTATAGAACACCTAGCTAATACGTGTCCTAAAAGATACAACACATGAAATAGAAATTCTCAATTAATAGAGGAATTTCAAGAAACACTTATAAATGTAGATGAATATATGTCAGATAACGAAAGCATATACTCAATAGTAAGTATAAAAGTTGCTGAAGAAACTAAATCAGATTCATCAGACTCAGAAAAGGATGAATTTATTAATGAATTAGGAATAGACTTCAGAACACCATTAGAATTAGAAGATTTGCAATACAATAATATGAATACAGAACAAAAATGTAATCACATTTTTGAAAGACAAAAAGGATTAGATAGCACTCCTTGTAGTTTTTGTAAATGGTACCCTAGTAAGAATAATAGAGCTAAATGTAGAATATGCTACCTAGAAGGATGTCTAACCTGCACAGAAGAAAAATTAGAGGTTAAAATAGAAAGACTATATCAAAAAGAGGAACCAAATAAAATAATCAATTTGAGACTAGATACAATAGAGGCTAAAATCCAAGAAATAGACCGCAGATTAAGATTTTTAGAAAAAGAAAAACATACGGAATATATTAGACAGACTAAAGAATTAGAAATAGGAACATCAACCCAGACTATAGGAACATCTAGCCAGACCAAAGAAATAATACCAAACATAGGAACCTCCATAGAGGCTACATTAGCTAATAAAGAAGAAGATAATTATATAAATATGAGAAATATTGTAAATACTGGTTTAATTTGCAATGAGGATAAAAAATTAACCACTATAAAAATCTTAGCTAGATTAAAAATCAATAATTTTGAAATAGAAGTTTTAGCTCTTTTAGACCCAGGATGTACAAGCTGTTTAATAAATCAAAAAATAGAACACCTAGCTAATACGTGTCCTAAAAGATACAACACACGAAATAGAAATTCTCAATTAATAGAGGAATTTCAAGAAACACTTATAAATGTAGATGAATATATGTCAGATAACGAAAGCATATACTCAGTAGTAAGTATAGAAGTTGTTGAAGAAACTAAATCAAATTCATCAGACTCAGAAAAAGATGAATTTATTAATGAATTAGGAACAGACTTCAGAACACCATTAGAATTAGAAGATTTACAATACAATAATATGAATACAGAACAAAAATGTAATCACATTTTTGAAAGACAGAAAGGATTAGATAGCACTCCTTGTAGTTTTTGTAAATGGTACCCTAGTAAGAATAAGAGAGCTAAATGTAGAATATGCTACCTAGACACTACTAGGCCAGCCCGACCAATCAACAATAACCACGGAGCCACAAGCTCACTTTATCCAATTTAAGCACAACAGTGATAGATATATTAAAAACAGGGAACCAAGTCCCAACATGTGCCAACTCCCATAGACCGAAGGGTCAAGAGTCATGGGCCTCTACAGAGTATACAAAGTGTAAATAGTGAATATAACTGTGCACAAGTGTGGGATGATCAGAACAAAATACAGACAAACTGGAGAATCAGGTCCTGCGAACGCTGGCAGCTACCTCGACCGTCCAAAAGCACTCCCGAGCCGCAATAGAATCAGCCCTTCTGTGATGTACCTGGATCTGCACACAAGGTGCAGGGAGTCGGGTGTGAGTACTTCCTACTCAGCAGTTATAAAAGTAAATAATGCTGAAAGGAAGAAAACCACGATAGGCACTATCTCATGCTACACAATACAAAACTATCTTTTTATTCATTTCAAGCATATGTGAGTAGATTATTTAGAAATCTCAATTTTTAGCTACTTTCTTTCATAATAATATACCAATACCTGGATACAATCTCAAGCAATGCAAGTACGCACTCAAATCAGCCCCTCGGGCTCAGCACTCCTTATCAATTTACACCAGGAGATCTGGTCAATAAGGCAACTAATGCATGTGTGTCGGTAATGTATGAGTGCTGAATGTTATGCCACGTAGTACACATAAACCAATGTATGCATGCCATGCAATGCATATGACCGCTACGGCGTGTAGCCCAATCCAATTTGGGTACCCGTGCTCACTGTGGGGGTTCAGACTCCGGAGGGGCTCCTACAGCCCAAGCACAATATTAATATCACACCTGCTGCGGCGCGCAGCCCAATCCGTATACCACTGCGGCGTGCAGACTGATCCATGCATGTGTATGCATATGCTCACATGAAATGTCATTCCCTAACTTGTGGCCCTCGGCCCAATCAGTCTAACAAATAATCAAGAAAGCCCTACGGGCAACAATATCATATTAGCTCACAACTAAAATATTATTAAGACCTTGTTCAAGTTTTTCATAACCTTATAAGAATGCTAAATAGCAAAATACCATTTAAAACCTTAAATTTAGATAAAAATATGTACAGTGTTATCAAGACAGTGATACCAATCCCTGAAGGGTTCAAATAATCGGCACGAAGCCCAAACATGATAATTAGTCCAATTCATTTCAATAATTAGGTGTTATTATTTATTACGCGGGACGGACCAAGTCACGATCCCCAATGGTGCTCTACCCCACGCCCGTTATCCGGCGTGCAAGTCACCTCAACATAGCACTAAGATGTGCAAGTCCGGGATTTACCAACCCTCAGGACATCATTTACAAGTATTACCCACCTCGAACAGATGAAAGCTCATGCCCGCGATGCCTTATCTCCTCGAACCGGCATCCACGCACGTCAAAACTAGCACAAATCAGCACAAATATATCAAAATAGGCTAATGGAACATCACCCAATCGAAAGAACTCGAAAAATATCAAAAATCACGAAATTTGCAAAACCCGAGCCCCGGGCCCACATCTCGAAAAACTTCGAAACTCATATTTCCAGAACCCTCGTCTCGCCACGAGTCCATACATATAAAATTTACCAAAATCGGAGTTCGATTGTCCTTTCAAAACCCAAATTTTCGTTTTCAATATCTAGGCCACAATCCTTCACAATTTCTAGCCAAATTCATGAAGATTGATGTTAATTCTACCATAAAATGATGTTTTTGAGTCAAGAAACTTACCTCCGATGAATACCCGATGATTTCCCAGCGTTTTCCCGTGATTTCTTCTCTCTAGGGCTCAAAAATGGTGTTTTGGGTATATGAACCCGTAAGCCCTCTCTTCTGCAATTAAACTCACTGCCTGGCCAATTCCTTCATCGCGTTCGCGATGCCTCTCACGCGAACGCGATGCCTTAACCCTCTTCTTCATCGCGAACGCGACACTCTTTCACGCGTCCGCGAAGGTCAACTTCCCGGCCTCCGGACTTTTCCTCTACGCGAACGCGTGGCTTCGCCTAATCCTTCTTCGCGATCGCGGCCTGACTCCACGCGAACGCGAAGCGTTCCAACTCCCTTATACGCGAACGCGTTACCATCCCTCGCGAACGCGATGGTCATCCGGCCCCAGCCTACACGAACGCGGCATATCCCTCGCGAACGAGAAGGCTTAAATTTCACTTAGTGATCTGCAATTTACAGCAGACCATTTCTTGCTTTCAAGTGTCGGATGATGGTCCGGATTCACCCCGACGAAAACCACCAACATACCCCAAAACATAATACGAACTTGTTCCAATCATAAAAACACCATCCTAAATATCAAAACCACCAATTACACACGGATTCAAGCCTAAGTTTCTTCAAAACTTCCAAATTACACATTCCATCAAAAACCCGACCAAACGACGTCCGAATGACCTGAAATTTTGCAGGCACATCCAAAATCACCTAATGAAGCTACTGCAACTGTCGGAATTCCATTCCGACTCCGGATCAAAATCTCACCTATCGATCGGATTTCGCCAAAATTCAACCTTAGCCAATTCAAGCCTATTTCTACACCGGATCTCCAAATTTAATTCCGATTGCTCTCCTAAGTCATAAATGATCCCTCGAAACTAGTCGAATCATCAGAATCCAATTCCGAGCAGTCTAACTCGATAGTCAACTCTAGGTTGACTTTCCATATTCAAACTTCCTTCAAACATACTATTTGCTTCATTTTCAATTCAATTCACTCCTAGCTCACCCGATAGGCTCCAACACTGATATAAAAGCATAAAACATGTAATTGCAACATGACGGGGTGGTAAATTCTCGTAACGACGGGCCGGGTCATTACAAATAAGAGAGCTAAATGTAGAATATGCTACCTAGAAGGATGTATAACCTGCATAGAAGAAAAATTAGAGGTTAAAATAGAAAGACAATATCAAAAAGAGGAACCAAATAAAATAATCAATTTGAAACTAGATACAATAAAGGCTAAAATCCAAAAAAATAGACCATAGATTAAGATTTTTAGAAAAAGAAAAACATACGGAATATATTAGACAGACTAAAGAATTAGAAATAGGAACATCAACCCAGACTATAGGAACATCTAGCCAGACCAAAGAAATAATACCAAACATAGGAACCTCCATAGAGGCTACATTAGCTAATAAAGAAGAAGATAATTATATAAATATGAGAAATATTGTAAATACTGGTTTAATTTGCAATGAGGATAAAAAATTAACCACTATAAAAATCTTAGCTAGATTAAAAATCAATAATTTTGAAATAGAAGTTTCAGCTCTTCTAGACCCAGGATGTACAAGTTGTTTAATAAATCAAAAAATAATACCCGCAGAGATACAAGAAAAATTACTAAGTAAATTACCGAAACCAATTGCAGCAATGCAAATGGACGGAACATATAATATATATGAGAACTATATTAAAAAGGCTACAATTAGTTTTCATAATACATGTAGTAAGTTTTATAATCCTTCATATAATGTACATAAAATATTAGTTCGAGACTTAAATAAAGATTCAGATTTTGTTATAGGATTAAATTTCATTTTTCAAGATACAGGAGGATGTCTAATAACAAGAGATGGAATAATTTTTTTTAAACAATCTACTTATACCCCAGTACAAACAGAAGATTTTCCAACAAGAGGAAAATATAAAATTAATAATAATGAATCAAAACTAGAAAATAAGCAGTCTTGCTGCGAGACATGCAAAGATAAGCAAGAATGTAGTAAAGATATGTATGAAGAAGAAGAAATAACTGATTATAATTCAGATGAAGAAATAATAGGAAAAAATTATACATTAATAAATACAGAAACAAATTTTTATAAATTTAATAAAGGATTAAATACTATAGGAAATATTAAAGGACCTAAAGATTTAGATAAAGTAATAAAATTATTAGATGAATTAGAAATAATAGGAGAAAAACCATTAATTCATTGGGAAGCCAATAAAATTATGTGTAAATTAGATATAATAAATCCAGAATATACAATTAAAACAGCAGCAATAGAAGCAACTAATCAAGACTTAAAAGATTTCCAAACCCAGATCAAAGAACTATTAGACTTAGGAGTCATACGAAGATCTACTTCTAGACACAGATCAGGAGCATTTATGGTTAGAAACCATAGTGAAATTATTAGGGGTAAAGCTAGAATGGTAATAAATTACAAAAGACTTAATGATAATACAAGAACATATGCTTATAAATTACCAGACAAAAGTGAGTTATTAAACAGAATACAAGGAAAGAAAATGTTTAGTAAGTTTGATTGTAAATCAGGATATTGGCAAGTAAAAATGCATCCAGAGAGTATAGAATGGACCGCATTTACTTGTCCCGAAGGACATTTCGAATGGTTATCTATGCCATTTGATTTAAAAACAGCCCCTGAGGCCTTGAAAACCTCATTCTATGTTGCCTCGATTTACGTGCACGATCCGAGCATGTAGCCGGAAAGATTTTGTGATAGAAAATATGAATTCTATGAGAAATTAGGATAAAAATGATATTAATATTGATATGGTTGACTTCGGTCAACATTTTTGGTAAACGGATCCGGACCCGAGATTGGATGGTCCCGAAAGGTCCGTAGGAAAATATGAGACTTGGACATGCGTCCGCAGTCGAATTCTGAGGCCTAGAGCCCAAGTTATGAATTTTTCTGTGAAATTGTTTTTGATGTAATTGTTAAAGGAAAATGAATTAATTCACCTTGGTATCGGGCTCGTATTTTGGTTCCGACGCCCGGTACAAGTCTTAAATATTATATATGTGCTTTCTGCAAAGTTTGGTGACATTCGGATGTCGTCTGATATGTGTTGGACCTTGAGTTCCAAGTTTGAAAGTTTTGAAAACCAAAAATATGAAAATCATGAACTTGAGGCTTGATTTGATGAAAACGATGTGTTATTGGCGATGTGATCGTACGAACAAGTTCATAATGTGTTTTTGATGTTGTGTACATGTTTGGTTTGGAGCCCGGGGGCTCGGGTAAAGATTTGATAGGCCGTTGGATTAAATTCTAAATTTTTGCATTGCTGGTTTTTCACCCAGCTGTTGGCTTCGCAATTGCGAAGCATTTCTCGCAATTGCGAAGGTGGCAGATCAAGGCAGGGTTCGCAAATGTGAACCCTTGATCGCAAATGCGACAATTGCGAAGCATTTCTCGCAATTGCGAAGGTGGCAGATCAAGGCAGGGTTCGCAAATGCGAACCCTGATCGCAAATGCGAAGTCCCCTCATGCTCAGCCTTGTTCGCAAATGCGAACAATAGTTCGCAAATGCGAACATCCCCATGTCCTGCCTGAGTTCGCAAATGCGAACAATAGTTCGCAAATGCGAACCTACCAGTTTTGCCTTGGCTTCGCAAATGCGAACAAAAGTTCGCAAATGCGAACTTCCCAGCCTTAGCTTATTTTTCAAACTCCAGAAATTGGTCGGGGTTCGTCGCAATTGCGAACCCATGTTCGCAAATGCGAACACAGAGATTCTTCACATTTCACAACCCAAAAACACCCATTTGCGATTCTTCACGGACACCCTCTTCTTCAAAACAATTGTAAGTCACTTTTTACTTAATTATTTCAATTCCTAACATCATTAAACATGTTTTTCAGTAGAAATCAAAGGTTTTCATGGTAGAATTTCTTGTTTTTGGTAGAATATAGGGTTTTTCATAAATTGTTAAATTGGACCTCGAATTGAGGTCCGATTTTGAAACAAATCATATACTTGAACTCGTGCGGGATGTGTAACCGGATTTTGGTCCGAACCCCGAGTTCCGACCATGTGGACCCGGGGTCGAAATTCACTATTCCGGGCAGAATGTTGTAAAAGTTGTAATTGGCCTTATGAATTTGTTTGTTGAGTAGTATTGATGATATTAAATCAATTGTGTATAGATACGATTGGATTGGAGCCAAATTTAAAAGGAAAAGGCATTGCCATGGATTTAATTGTTCATAAACATTCGAGGTAAGTGTTTGTTCTATCCTAGCTTGAGGGAATAGGATTATGTGCTATGTGATCGAGTGCGGTGTATGGGCTGTGGTGACGAGCATCCATACACTGGTGTCTAGCATGACCGTGAGTCGTTGTTGATACTTGTTGTGAGATATTTTGAAGATAAATTGTTGAACCCTTGTCGGGTTGTAGAATTGTTATTGTTCTTCCTTGTCGGGACTTGTTGTGAAGATGATTATTGATTGCCCTTGTTGGGACGGTTTATGAATTACTGTTTCATTCTTTGCCCTTAACTGTGATTGTTATTTGGGTGAGGAAGAGTGATAAAGCACGAAGGGTGATGCCGTGCCTTGATTTATTATTTATGCACGAAGGTTAATGCCGTGCCTTGTTATTGATTATGCACGAAGGTTAATGCCGTGCCATGTTTTATTGATTATGCACGAAGGATCATGCCGTGCCTTGTTATTGAACCATGTACGAAGGATCATACCGTACTATGGATGTGAGAATGAGAGTAAAAGCACGAAGGGTGATGCCGTGCACTTTATTTGCTTATTTGGTGAGGATGAGAGTAAAAGCATGAAGGGTGATGCCGTGCAACTACTTGCAATTCCTTGACATGATATTACTTGTGTTTCCATTATTCTTTGTTTTCCTTGTGAACTCATTAACTGTTGTTAATTGTTGTGTTCTTTTGAGATATTCCTTATTGTGTTATTACTTGGTTATTTCTCGTTATTCTGTGGTATACATATATATTGAACTGCACAGGTTTATATGGGTGTCTGGTCCTAGGCTTGTCACTACTTCGCCGGGATAGGCCAGGCACTTACCAGCACATGGGGTCGGTTGTGCTGATACTACACTTCTGTGCATTTTTGCACAGGTCCAGGTTACGATCAGGAGCAGAAGCAGTACATCTTTTGCGTGGGAGTTGATCATATTTGAGACCGAGGTAGCTTGCAGACGTCCGCAGGCCCGGCATCTCTCTCTTTACTTATGTTACTAGTTGTAGTCTCTTTGTTCCGAGACAAACAGATTATGTTATATTTCTTTCGGACTTTTATGTGTAGTATTCAGTAGTAGTTCGTGAGTTGGTGACTCCACGTCTTGGGTAGAGGATTTCAGTATGGTTTTACCTTGAAACTGCTTAATACTATTTCGATAAAGTCTTCCGCACTTATTTAATTAAAGTTATGGTTTGTTGATAAATTAATTATGAAATATTATTAAAAACAGGATAGTATGAATACAGTGGCTTGCCTAGCTACCACGAGTAGGCGCCATCACGATCCCGATGTTGGGGGAAAATCCGGGTCGTGACAAGTTGGTATCCGAGCTCTAGGTTACATAGGTCTCACCACTCACGAACAATCTTAGTAGAGTTTGAGAGGTAGGTACGGAGACGTCTGTACTTGTCCTCCAAAGTCTATTGAGTTAGGAAAGAGTCTCTCATTTGTTCTTTCTTGTCGTGCGACTTGTTCCTTAATTACTGATTGAACTTCTATTCTGTCCTTTCGCAGATAGTGAGGACACGCGCTTCTTCGTCCGCTGACCAGCATCCCGAGCCCCAGGCAGCTCCCGTGAGGGGTAGGGGCCGAGGCCGTATCAGAGGCTATGGTAGGGGTAGAGCTCAGCCCCCGGCATACTCCAGAGGTGGAGCCTCATATTGAGATTGACGAGGAGGTTCCAGTCCCAGCAGCTCCAGTGGGCCCAGCTCAGGTCCCAGGAGAGGCTTTATTTACCCCGGATCTTCGGATGCTTTGGTCAGAATAGCGGGATTTATGGACAGCATTGCCGGAGCGGGCTTATTATCAGTTGCACTAGCCGCTTCTCAGGCTGGAGGAGGGGCCCAGACTCCTATTGCTCGTACTCCGGATCCAGTAGCTCCTCAGCCTCAGGCACCAGTGGTTCAGCCAGCTGTGGCCACTCAGTCAGGTACCACGGCTCATGCCGGAGATGGAGCGGCCATGACTTCTGATTCTTTATGGAGACTTGATATGTTCTCCAAGTTGTTTACCACTACTTTCAGCGGTGCCACATCAGAGGATCCTCAGGACTTCTTATTCAGTTGCCATGAGATTCTCAAGACTATGGGGATCGTGGAGTCCAATGGAGTTGACTTATGTACATTCAGGCTTTCAGGATCCGCCAAGACTTGGTGGAGGGATTATTGCTTGACTCGACCAGCGGGGTCCCCAGCTCTATCATGGGATCAGTTTGCAGAGCTATTTCTAGAGAAGTTTCTCCCTGCTACTCAGCGGGATGCACTTCGGAGGCAGTTTGAGCGCCTCCATCAGGGCACTATGACGGTCACTCGGTATGAGACGAGATTTGTTGATTTGGCTCGTCATGCAGTGGTGATACTCCCCACAGAGCGGGAGAGGGTCCGCATGTTTATAGATGGGCTTAATCATCCAATTAGACTCCAGATGGCTATGGGCGTAGGGAGTGACATATCATTTCAGGAGGCAGCTAATGCAGCACGTAGAGTTGAGATGGCTCTTGCTCGGGGAGGTGGTTATTCTTCAGACAAGAGGCCTCGTCATTCAGGCAGGTTTAGTGGTTCTTCTTCTGGTGGCAGAGAATCTTTTGACAGAGGCCAATCTTCCAGGCCTTTCCATTCCACCCTTCAGGCTTCACAGGGTGGACCAGGTAATCGTAGTTTTCGTGGGCATTATTCAGATCAGCCTCCTATAATGCTCAGCCTCTTCAGAGTGTTCGTGGAGGCTATTCAGGTCGTCAGGGCCAGCAGCCCTATCAGTCTAAGAGTTGCTACGGTTGTGGTGACCCAGGTCATTTTATCAGGTATTGCCCTCGAGCAGCGGGCAACTCTCAACAGCGAGGTCCTCGTCCTATGATTCAGGCCCCAGCTGACCCCCAGCCTGCCCAGCCAGCCAGAGGCGGGGGTAGAGATTATAGAGGTGGAGGTCGAGACCGTAGAGGTGGAGACCGTCCAGCGAGAGGTAGAGGTCAGCCAGTTGATGGTCGTCCTAGAGACGCAGCTCAGAGGGGAGGTGCAGATCCCCGATTCTATGCTTTACCAGCCAGGCCAGAGGCAGAGGCATCAGATGCCGTGATTACAGGTACCATTCTTGTGTGTGGCAGAGGTGCTTCAGTATTATTTGACCCTGGGTCTACATATTCATATGTGTCTTCCTACTTTGCACCATATTTGGCCGTACCTAGCTGTGCTCTGGATATTCCAGTTTATGTGGCTACTCCAGTGGGTGACTCCATTGTAGTCGACCGAGTGCATCGTTCGTGCGTAGTTATATTTGGGGGTCTTGAGACCCGTGTTGATCTGTTACTTTTGGATATGGTGGATTTTGATGTCATATTGGGGATGGACTGGTTGTCCCCATACCATGCTATTCTAGATTGTCATGCTAAGACCGTGACCTTGGCCTTGCCAGAATCACCCCGACTAGAGTGGAAAGGTACCTCAAGCCACTCCATTCGCACTGTTATTTCCTTTGTTAAGGCTCGACGCATGGTTGAGAAGGGGTGTCTAGCTTATCCGGCTTATGTTCGTGATTCCAGCGTAGAGGTTCCTTCCATTGAGTCAGTCCTTATTGTACGGGAGTTTCCCGAGGTTTTTCCTTCAGACCTGTCGGGCATGCCACCCGACAGGGATATTGATTTCTGTATTGATCTGGCACCGGGCACTCAGCCCATCTCTATTCCACCCTATCGTATGGCCCCGCCGGAATTAAAAGATTTGAAAGATCAGTTGCAAGACCTTCTTGAGAAGGGCTTTATCGGCCCAGCGTTTCCCCCTGGGGAGCAGCTGTATTATTTGTAAAGAAGAAAGATGGCTCGATGCGGATGTGTATTGATTACCGGCAATTGAACAAAGTGACAATAAAGAATAAGTATCCACTGCCGAGGATTGATGATTTATTTGACCAGCTCCGGGGAGCGAGGGTATTCTCAAAGATAGACTTGAGGTCAGGCTACCATCAGCTGAAGATCAGGGCGGCTGACATTCCCAATATAGCCTTTCGCACTAGATATGGGCATTATGAGTTCTTGGTCATGTGCTTCGGATTGACCAATGCCCCAGCAGCATTCATGGAGTTGATGAATCGGGTATTCAGACCTTACTTAGATCTGGTCGTGATAGTCTTTATAGATGACTGTGATGACCCAAAGGGTCATCACTTATTTTATTAATCATTTCGAGCTTCTGAGGCCTTGAAAACCCCATTCCATGTTGCCTCGATTTACGTGCACAATCCGAGCATGTAGCCGGAAAGATTTTGTGATAGAAAATATGAATTCTATGAGAAATTTGGATAAAAATGATATTAATATTGATATGGTTGACTTCGGTCAACATTTTTGGTAAACGGATCCGGACCCGAGATTGGATGGTCCCGAGAGGTCCGTAGGAAATTATGGGACTTGGACATGCGTCCGGAGTCGAATTCTGAGGCCGAGAGCCCAAGTTATGAATTTTCCTATGAAATTGTTTTTGATGTAATTGTTAAAGGAAATGAATTAATTGACCTTGGTATCGGGCTCGTATTTTGGTTCCGATGCCCGGTACAAGTCTTAAATATTATATATGTGATTTCTGTAAAGTTTGGTGACGTTCGGGTGTCGTTTCAGATGTTTTGGACCTTGAGTTCCAAGTTTGAAAGTTTTGAAAACCAAAAGTATGAAAATCATGAATTTGAGGCTTGATTTGATGAAAACGATGTGAGATTGGCGATGTGATCGCACAAACAAGTTCATAATGTGTTTTTGAGGTTGTGTACATGTTTGGTTTGGAGCCCGGGGAGCTCGGGTAAAGATTTGATAGGCCGTTGGATGAAATTCTGAGTTTTTGCACTGCTGGTTTTTCACCCATCTGTTGTCTTCGCAATTGCAAAGTATTTCTCGCAATTGCGAAGGTGGCAGGTCAAGGCAGGGTTCGCAAATGCGAACCCTTGGTCGCAAATGCGAAGGGTGCCCAGGACTGTTTGGGTTCGCAATGAAGGCTGCTGTATCTGCAGAAAGAAATCCTTCATCGCGTTCGCGATGAAGGGGCACGCGTCCGCGAAGGTCAGCAAGGGTATGCATCGCGTTCGCGATGGTCTGGACGCGAACGCGTAGGGTCGGGATCGGAGGCTTCGCGTTCGCGTGGAGCTGGAACGCATTCGCGTAGGTGAGAAGGGTTGGTCATCGCGTTCGCGTGAGTGGACACGCAAATGCGTAGAAGAAAATCTGGGCGGTTGAAATCTGTGCTTCACGAACGCGTGACTGGTTGTCGCGTTCGCGATGGGTGGACGGAGCAGAGCATCGCGTTCGCGTGAGTCCCGTCGCGAACGCGTAGAAGAAAGGTCCCAGGCAGTGATTTTAAAACCAGAACATTTCATTACGGGTTTCATTTCATAAACCCTCCATTGTTGAGCTCTAGAGTGAGAAAGTGACGGGAAATAGCCGGGAGATCATCGGGATATTGTCGGAGGTAAGTTTTGTGGTTTAATTACACACTTTTATCATGGAATCATGAATTATTTCTATGGAAATGGAGGATTTAATGTGGGTTTAAGCCCTAGGCCTAAAATTTTAGAAAAACATCGATTTGAGTGGGCAAATGGAGTCCGAATTTGGTAAATTTGATATGCCTAGACTCGTATTGAGACGAAGGTTCCGAATATATAACTTTTATAATTTTTCGAGAAGCGCACCAAAAGTCGGATTTAGACAACTTGTGGGTTTTGATATAATTTGGGTTATTTCGAATGAATTTCGTGAAATTAGCATATATTGATGCATTCTCTATGATTTTGAGCAGATTTGGCACCCGAGGAGATTGATTTGCGAGGCAAGCGCAAGGCGGATTGAAGCTTCTACCGGTTCGAGGTGAGTGGTGGTAGTAAACAATGTACCGAGGGTTTGAAACCCCGTACTAGCACTTCACAGTGCTATATTGAGATGTGACACGCGTTCTATGACGGGCGTGGTGACATTGTGATTGGAGGTTCGGACTTAGTCCTTCCCGGCTAATAGAATACTGTGTTGTATGACTGTTACTGATATTATAACTGTACAATAGGGCTAAAAGCCATGTTTGGGGCCTTGTGCCGATTTGTAGAGTATTAGGGAACCTATAGAGCTAGGTGACCCTTATATCATGTTGGAAACATACACTCAGCCGTAGCTCTAGCTGTATAGCATAATATGAGCTCGTACTAGATGTGTACATTGAGAGAGATTATCTAAGGTGGAATTCCCTGTTCTAGCTGAGTGGGCCTGAAAGGCCAAGTCTATACCGATTGAGATGAGATAGGGTCAAGGATACTATGAGATGTTATATTGGGCCTGAAAGGCCAAGTCTATATTGACTGAGGCAGGGTCAAGGACCCACTGTGATATATATTATATTGGGCCTGAGAGGCCAAGCACATAGTGACTGGGAAAGGGTCAAGGACCCATTATGAGGTATTATATATATATACCTATATTGGATCGGGCCGCACGCCGCAGCAGTATATATATTGGATCGGACTGCACGCCGCAGTAATATACATGTAATATACATGTAATATTCATGTGGGACGGACTGCACGTCGCAGTATTATTGCGTTTGTGCTGTAGGAGCCCCTTCGGAGTCTGAGTCTGCACACATTCTCAGTGAGCACTGGTGTATATTATGGGATCGGGCTGCGCGCCGCAGCAGTATAAATATATATACATATAATTAGTGGATCGGACTGCACGCCGCAGTAATACATGTGTGGATCGGGCTGCACGCCGCAGTATGATAGTGCTTGGGCCTAGGGAGCCCCTCCGAAGTCCGTATACACCCCCAGTGAGCGCCGTCGACGTTAAATGGAGCGGGCTGCGCGCCGCAGCGGTATATGTATTGGAGCAGGCTGCACGCCGCAGCATTATACTTAATCATATCCTACTATCTACTTAATTACTTATACATTATAGACATAGGTATGTGTCTTTATATGTTGAGATGGCCGTACACCGTAGGGGTACGAGTGAGGGTTGGATCGGTGTAAGAATCTTGTAGAGATAAACGTGGATTGGAGATTTGAGTATTACTATAGTGATGACGTACCTGTGAGGGTTGCCTTAGAACTGCTAAGTGATAGCACAGGAGTTCTTACCTTCGGTTATTATTTATTATTGTTACTCACTGAGTTGAAATATACTCACCCCACTCCCCTGCACTTTCTGTGCAGATCCACAGGTGCCCGAGAGCAGTTGAGACATTGTAGCTGCTGATCCTTGTCTACTTTTGCGGAGATTACGAGGTAGCTGCCAGCGTCCGCAGAGCTTGTTTTCTCCTTCTTTATCATCTTGTTGATTTCCTATTTGCCTAGACTTGGTTGTATTAGGATGCTATTCTGTAGAGGCTCAGTCTCGTGACACCATGATATGGTTGGGACCGTATTTCGTATGTTTTGCATTTCGTTTATCACCTGATATGATCATTTGCTGTTTAAGTTTAATTTGATTAATAACTGACTGGTTTAAGGGATAATATGGTCGGGCTTGCCTAGCATTGTGTTGGGCTCCATCACGACCAGGGTTTGGGTCGTGACAGTTCTAAATACTCCTCTTCTAGGTACATTTCCTGTACTGGTGTCTATTGTATGTACTGGGGTTGTTCTTTGAAATGGAGTAGAGCTAGTAGCACTACTTGATTCCATTAGTTCCTTTTGACTTGCTATTGAAATAGTTTCTTCTAAGTTTTCTCTAAAACTATTTCTATATCCTAAATTATCTGTCCTTTCTTTACATTCTTTTAGATGGTTAATCATTTTTTCTATATTCATGTTTCTTTTAAGGCAATCTTTGCATCTGAATAAATTATGGTTATTTTCTTCATATATTCTTTTAGCCTGTTCTATTATCTTATCTACCGCATACCCTTCATCTAATATTTCTATATTCATTTTTTCTGATTCTTCTTCTATCTCTGTTTCTTCATCTTCTTCTGTTTGTCTAGTATAATTGTATTCTGTAAATCTTATCGATGTTTCACCTTTCCTATTTTTATACATTACATGGGATTCTGGAGTGTATACTTTAGGCTTATTAAATTTTTCTAGATTCCATTCTAATCCTGTGTATTCTTCGGGATCTATTTTTATAGGTTTTATTAATTTTATTCCTTTATTTCCCACTCTATAGCTTTTCTTAATTCTAAGGTTGAGGGTCTTTTTAAGAATTCTTGGTCTGATAGTATTAATTCTAACTGTGTTTCTAGACGTTGTTTTATCCTTAATAAATCTAGTTTATAGTTTAGCTCTATATATACTAACTTTTGTTTTATTCTAATACAATTAGCAAAGTCGCTATCTCTCATATAAGTCTTTTTGATTTTTCTGTATATGATCTAGATCTTGATAAATTCTAACTTCTGTCCTAAGTATATATCTATAGGTTAAAAATTTCTTAAGTTTTCTTCTAGAACTTACAGAAAAATGTACTAATATACAGATACAAAAACAATTAAAACAGAATGAAATGAATTTTTGTAAGACAGTAATATACACCACTCAACATTATGATAAAAGACCTAATAATAAACTAAGAAGGTATAAAAACAGACAAAATAGACAATATAATCAAAGACCATATCGAAAGAAATACTATTTAAGAAAATCAGCAGCCAGAAAACCATATCTAGACAGAAACAGACATGTAAGGAAATATAGGAACGATAGAAATTATAAAAATAAACTAGAATGCTTTACATGCGGTAGTATAGAACACCTAGCTAATACGTGTCCTAAAAGATACAACACATGAAATAGAAATTCTCAATTAATAGAGGAATTTCAAGAAACACTTATAAATGTAGATGAATATATGTCAGATAACGAAAGCATATACTCAATAGTAAGTATAAAAGTTGCTGAAGAAACTAAATCAGATTCATCAGACTCAGAAAAGGATGAATTTATTAATGAATTAGGAATAGACTTCAGAACACCATTAGAATTAGAAGATTTGCAATACAATAATATGAATACAGAACAAAAATGTAATCACATTTTTGAAAGACAAAAAGGATTAGATAGCACTCCTTGTAGTTTTTGTAAATGGTACCCTAGTAAGAATAATAGAGCTAAATGTAGAATATGCTACCTAGAAGGATGTCTAACCTGCACAGAAGAAAAATTAGAGGTTAAAATAGAAAGACTATATCAAAAAGAGGAACCAAATAAAATAATCAATTTGAGACTAGATACAATAGAGGCTAAAATCCAAGAAATAGACCGCAGATTAAGATTTTTAGAAAAAGAAAAACATACGGAATATATTAGACAGACTAAAGAATTAGAAATAGGAACATCAACCCAGACTATAGGAACATCTAGCCAGACCAAAGAAATAATACCAAACATAGGAACCTCCATAGAGGCTACATTAGCTAATAAAGAAGAAGATAATTATATAAATATGAGAAATATTGTAAATACTGGTTTAATTTGCAATGAGGATAAAAAATTAACCACTATAAAAATCTTAGCTAGATTAAAAATCAATAATTTTGAAATAGAAGTTTTAGCTCTTTTAGACCCAGGATGTACAAGCTGTTTAATAAATCAAAAAATAGAACACCTAGCTAATACGTGTCCTAAAAGATACAACACACGAAATAGAAATTCTCAATTAATAGAGGAATTTCAAGAAACACTTATAAATGTAGATGAATATATGTCAGATAACGAAAGCATATACTCAGTAGTAAGTATAGAAGTAGCTGAAGAAACTAAATCAGATTCATCAGACTCAGAAAAAGATGAATTTATTAATGAATTAGGAACAGACTTCAGAACACCATTAGAATTAGAAGATTTACAATACAATAATATGAATACAGAACAAAAATGTAATCACATTTTTGAAAGACAGAAAGGATTAGATAACACTCTTGTAGTTTTTGTAAATGGTACCCTAGTAAGAATAATGTCACGACCCCAAATCCGGTCGTGATGGCGCCCAGCACACTGCTAGGCCAGCCCGACCAATCAACAATAACCACGGAGCCACAAGCTCACTTTATCCAATTTAAGCACAACGGTGATAGATATATTAAAAACAGGGAACCAAGTCCCAACATGTGCCAACTCCCATAGACCGAAGGGTCAAGAGTCATGGGCCTCTACAGAGTATACAAAGTGTAAATAGTGAATATAACTGTGCACAAGTGTGGGATGATCAGAACAAAATACAGACAAACTGGAGAATCAGGTCCTGCGAACGCTGGCAGCTACCTCGACCGTCCAAAAGCACTCCCGAGCCGCAATAGAATCAGCCCTTCTGTGATGTACCTGAATCTGCACACAAGGTGCAGGGAGTAGGGTGTGAGTACTTCCAACTCAGCAGTAATAAAAGTAAATAATGCTGAAGGGAAGAAAACCACGATAGGCACTATCTCATGCTACACAATACAGAACTATCTTTTTATTCCTTTCAAGCATATGTGAGTAGATTATTTAGAAATCTCAATTTTTAGCTACTTTCTTTCATAATAATATACCAATACCTGGATACAATCTCAAGCAGTGCAAGTCCGCACTCAAATCAGCCCCTCGGGCTCAGCACTCCTTATCAATTTACACCAGGAGATCCGGTCAATAAGGCAACTAATGCATGTGTGCCAATAATGTATGAGTGCTGAATGTTATGACACGTAGTGCACGCAAACCAATGTATGTATGCCATGCAATGCATATGACCGCTACGGCGTGTAGCCCGATCCAATTTGGGTACCCGTGCTCACTGTGGGGGTTCAGACTCCGGAGGGGCTCCTACAGGCCAAGCACAATATTAATATCACACCTGCTGCGGCGCGCAGCCCGATCCGTATACCATTGCGGCGTGTAGTCCGATCCATGCATGTGTATGCATATGCTCACATGAAATGTCATGCCCTAACTTATGGCCCTCGGCCCAATCAGTCTAACAAATAATCAAGAAAGCCCTACGGGCAACAATATCATATTAGCTCACAGCTAAAATATTATTAAGACCTTGTTCAAGTTTTTCATAACCTTATAAGAATGCTAAATAGCAAAATACCATTTAAAACCATAAATTTAGATAAAAATATGTACAGTGTTATCAAGACAATGATACTAATCCTTGAAGGATTCAAATAATCGGAACGAAGCCCAAGCATGATAATTAGTCCAATTCATTTCAACAATTAGGTGTTATTATTTATTACACGGGACGGACCAAGTCACGATCCCCAATGGTGCTCTACCCCACGCCCGTTATCCGGCGTGCAAGTCACCTCAACATAGCACTAAGATGTGCAAGTCCGGGATTTACCAACCCTCAGGACATCATTTACAAGTATTACCCACCTCGAACAGATGAAAGCTCATGCCCGCGATGCCTTAGCTCCTCGAACCGGCATCCACGCACGTCAAAACTAGCACAAATCAGCACAAATATATCAAAATAGGCTAATGGAACATCACCCAATCGAAAGAACTCGAAAAATATCAAAAATCACAAAATTTGCAAAACCCGAGCCCCGGGCCCACATCTCGAAAAATTTCGAAACTCATATTTCCAGAATCCTCGTCTCGCCACGAGTCCATACGTATATAATTTACCAAAATCGGAGTTCGATTGGCCTTTCAAAACCCAAATTTTCGTTTTCAATATCTAGGCCACAATCCTTCACAATTTCTACCCAAATTCATGAAGATTGATGTTAATTATACCATAAAATGATGTTTTTGAGTCAAGAAACTTACCTCCGATGAATACCCGATGATTTCCCAGCGTTTTCCCGTGATTTCTTCTCTCTAGGGCTCAAAAATGGTGTTTTGGGTATATGAACCCGTAAGCCCTCTCTTCTGCAATTAAACTCACTGCCTGGCCAATTCCTTCATCGCGTTCGCGATGCCTCTCACGCGAACGCGATGCCTTAACCCTCTTCTTCATCGCGAACGCGACACTCTTTCACGCGTCCGCGAAGGTCAACTTCCCAGCCTCCGGACTTTTCCTCTACGTGAACGCGTAGTCCCTCACGCGAACGCGTGGCTACGCCTAATCCTTCTTCGCGATCACGGCCTGACTCCACGCGAACGCGATGCATTCTAGCTCTCTTATACGCGAACGCGTTACCATCCCTCGCGAACGCGATGGTCATCCGGCCCCAGCCTACGCGAACGCGAAGGCTTAAATTTCGCCCAGTGATCTGCAATTTACAGCAGACCATTTCTTGCTTCCAAGTGCCGGATGATGGTCCGGATTCACCCCGAGGCCCCCGGGACCCCAACGAAAACCACCAACATACCCCAAAACACGATACGAACTTGTTCCAATCATAAAAACACCATCCTAAATATCAAAACCACCAATTACACACGGATTCAAGCCTAAGTTTCTTCAAAACTTCCAAATTACACATTCCATCAAAAACCCGACCAAACGACGTCCGAATGACCTGAAATTTTGCAGGCACATCCAAAATCACCTAATGAAGCTACTGCAACTGTCGGAATTCCATTCCGACTCCCGGATCAAAATCTCACCTATCGATCGGATTTCGCCAAAATTCAACCTTAGCCAATTCAAGCCTATTTCTACACCGGATCTCCAAATTTAATTCCGATTGCTCTCCTAAGTCATAAATGATCCCTCGAAACTAGTCGAATCATCAGAATCCGATTCCGAGCACTCTAACTCGATAGTCAACTCTAGGTTGACTTTCCATATTCAAACTTCCTTCAAACATACTATTTGCTTCATTTTCAATTCAATTCACTCCTAACTCACCCGATAGGCTCTAACACTGATATAAAAGCATAAAACATGTAATTGCAACATGACGGGGTGGTAAATTCTCGTAACGACGGGCCGGGTCATTACAAATAAGAGAGCTAAATGTAGAATATGCTACCTAGAAGGATGTATAACCTGCATAGAAGAAAAATTAGAGGTTAAAATAGAAAGACAATATCAAAAAGAGGAACCAAATAAAATAATCAATTTGAAACTAGATACAATAGAGGCTAAAATCCAAGAAATAGACCATAGATTAAGATTTTTAGAAAAAGAAAAACATACGGAATATATTAGACAGACTAAAGAATTAGAAATAGGAACATCAACCCAGACTATAGGAACATCTAGCCAGACCAAAGAAATAATACCAAACATAGGAACCTCCATAGAGGCTACATTAGCTAATAAAGAAGAAGATAATTATATAAATATGAGAAATATTGTAAATACTGGTTTAATTTGCAATGAGGATAAAAAATTAACCACTATAAAAATCTTAGCTAGATTAAAAATCAATAATTTTGAAATAGAAGTTTCAGCTCTTCTAGACCCAGGATGTACAAGTTGTTTAATAAATCAAAAAATAATACCCGCAGAGATACAAGAAAAATTACTAAGTAAATTACCGAAACCAATTGCAGCAATGCAAATGGACGGAACATATAATATATATGAGAACTATATTAAAAAGGCTACAATTAGTTTTCATAATACATGTAGTAAGTTTTATAATCCTTCATATAATGTACATAAAATATTAGTTCGAGACTTAAATAAAGATTCAGATTTTGTTATAGGATTAAATTTCATTTTTCAAGATACAGGAGGATGTCTAATAACAAGAGATGGAATAATTTTTTTTAAACAATCTACTTATACCCCAGTACAAACAGAAGATTTTCCAACAAGAGGAAAATATAAAATTAATAATAATGAATCAAAACTAGAAAATAAGCAGTCTTGCTGCGAGACATGCAAAGATAAGCAAGAATGTAGTAAAGATATGTATGAAGAAAGAAGAAATAACTGATTATAATTCAGATGAAGAAATAATAGGAAAAAATTATACATTAATAAATACAGAAACAAATTTTTATAAATTTAATAAAGGATTAAATACTATAGGAAATATTAAAGGACCTAAAGATTTAGATAAAGTAATAAAATTATTAGATGAATTAGAAATAATAGGAGAAAAACCATTAATTCATTGGGAAGCCAATAAAATTATGTGTAAATTAGATATAATAAATCCAGAATATACAATTAAAACAGCAGCAATAGAAGCAACTAATCAAGACTTAAAAGATTTCCAAACCCAGATCAAAGAACTATTAGACTTAGGAGTCATACGAAGATCTACATCTAGACACAGATCAGCAGCATTTATGGTTAGAAACCATAGTGAAATTATTAGGGGTAAAGCTAGAATGGTAATAAATTACAAAAGACTTAATGATAATACAAGAACATATGCTTATAAATTACCTGACAAAAGTGAGTTATTAAACAGAATACAAGGAAAGAAAATGTTTAGTAAGTTTGATGTAAATCAGGATATTGGCAAGTAAAAATGCATCCAGAGAGTATAGAATGGACCGCATTTACTTGTCCCGAAGTGTGACGACCCAAAGGGTCATCACATATAGAAATGATATTAATATTTCTGAGGCCTTGAAAACCTCATTCTATGTTGCCTCGATTTACGTGCACAATCCGAGCATGTAGCCGGAAAGATTTTGTGATAGAAAATATGAATTCTATGAGAAATTTGGATAAAAATGATATTAATATTGATATGGTTGACTTCGGTCAACATTTTTGGTAAATGGATCCGGACCCGAGATTGGATGGTCCCGAGAGGTCCGTAGGAAAATACGGGACTTGGACATGCGTCCGGAGTCGAATTCTGAGGCCTAGAGCCCAAGTTATGAATTTTTCTATGAAATTGTTTTTGATGTAATTGTTAAAGGAAAATGAATTAATTGACCTTGGTATCGGGCTCGTATTTTAGTTCCGACGCCCGGTACAAGTCTTAAATATTATATATGTGTTTTCTGCAAAGTTTGGTGACATTCGGATGTCGTTTGATATGTTTTAGACCTTGAGTTCCAAGTTTGAAAGTTTTGAAAACCAAAAGTATGAAAATCATGAACTTGAGGCTTGATTTGATGAAAACGATGTGTTATTGGCGATGTGATCGTACGAACAAGTTCATAATGTGTTTTTGATGTTGTGTACATGTTTGGTTTGGAGCCCGGGGGGCTCGGGTAAAGATTTGATAGGCCGTTGGATTAAATTCTGAATTTTTGCATTGCTGGTTTTTCACCCAGCTGTTGGCTTCGCAATTGCGAAGCATTTCTCGCAATTGCGAAGGTGGCAGATCAAGGCAGGGTTCGCAAATGCGAACCCTTGATCGCAAATGCGAAGGGTGCCCAGGACCGTTTGGGTTCGCAAATGCGAACCAGACCTCGCAAATGCGAGGCCTTCAGTGTAAAGGTATTCTTCGCAAATGCGAAGTCCCCTCATGCCCAGCCTTGTTCGCAAATGCGAACAACAGTTCGCAAATGCAAACATCCCATTATCCTGCCTGAGTTCGCAAATGTGAACAATAGTTCGCAAATGCGAACTCCCCAATATTCTGCCTGTTTTGCCTTGGCTTCGCAAATGCGAACAAAAGTTCGCAAATGCGAACTTCCCAGCCTTAGCTTATTTTTCAAACTCCAAAAATTGGTCGGGGTTCGCAATTGCGAACCCATGTTCGCAAATGCGAACACAGAGACCTGTAAATCACGATTTCCAGCTTCATTCTTCACATTTCACAACCCAAAAACACCCATTTGCGATTCTTCACGGACTCCCTCTTCTTCAAAACAATTGTAAGTCACTTTTTACTTAATTATTTCAATTCCTAACATCATTAAACATGTTTTTCAATAGAAATCAAAGGTTTTCATGGTAGAATTTCTTGTTTTTGGTAGAATATAGGGTTTTTCATAAATTGGGAAATTGGACCTCGAATTGAGGTCCGATTTTGAAACAAATCATATACTTGAACTCGTGGGGGATGGGTAACCGGATTTTGGTCCGAACCCCGAGTTCCGACCATGTGGGCCCGGGGTCGAAATTCACTATTCCGGGCAGAATGTTGTAAAAGTTGTAATTGGCCTTATGAATTTGTTTGTTGAGTAGTATTGATGATATTAAATCAATTGTGTATAGATACGATTGGATTGGAGCCAAATTTAAAAGGAAAAGGCATTGCCACGGATTTAATTGTTCATAAACATTCGAGGTAAGTGTTTGTTCTATCCTAGCTTGAGGGAATAGGATTATGTGCTATGTGATCGAGTGCGGTGTATGGGCTGTGGTGACGAGCATCCATACACCGGCGTCTAGCATGACCGTGAGTCGTTGTTGATACTTGTTGTGAGATATTTTGAAGATAAATTGTTGAACCCTTGTCGGGTTGTAGAATTGTTATTGTTCTTCCTTGTCGGGACTTGTTGTGAAGATGATTATTGATTGCCCTTGTTGGGACGGTTTATGAATTACTGTTTCATTCTTTGCCCTTAACTGTGATTGTTATTTGGGTGAGGAAGAGTGATAAAGCACGAAGGGTGATGCCGTGCCTTGATTTATTATTTATGCACGAAGGTTAATGCCGTGCCTTGTTATTGATTATGCACGAAGGTTAATGCCGTGCCATGTTTTATTGATTATGCACGAAGGATCATGCCGTGCCTTGTTATTGAACCATGTACGAAGGATCATACCGTACTATGGATGTGAGAATGAGAGTAAAAGCACGAAGGGTGATGCCGTGCACTTTATTTGCTTATTTGGTGAGGATGAGAGTAAAAGCATGAAGGGTGATGCCGTGCAACTACTTGCAATTCCTTGACATGATATTACTTGTGTTTCCATTATTCTTTGTTTTCCTTGTGAACTCATTAACTGTTGTTAATTGTTGTGTTCTTTTGAGATATTCCTTATTGTGTTATTACTTGGTTATTTCTCGTTGTTTTGTGTTACATATGTATATAGAACTATACAGGTTTAAGTGAGTGTTTGGTCCTAGGCTTGTCACTACTTCGCCGGGATTGGCCGGGCACTTACCAGCACATGGGGTCGGTTGTGCTGATACTACACTTCGATGCATTTTTGCACAGGTCTAGGTCTTGAGCAGCAACAGCAACAGTAGATCTTTTGCGTGGGAGTTGATCATATTTGAGACCGAGGTAGCTTGCAGACTTCCGCAGGCCCGGCGTCTCTCTCTTTACTTATGTTACTAGCTGTAGTCTCCTTGTTCCGAGACAAACATATTATGTTATATTTCTTTTAGACTTTTATGTGTAGTATTCAGTAGTAGTTCGTGAGTTGGTGACTCCACGTCTTGGGTAGAGGATTTCAGTATGATTTTACCTTGAAACTGCTTAATACTATTTCGATAAAGTCTTCCGCACTTATTTAATTAAAGTTATGGTTTGTTGATAAATTAATTATGAAATATTATTAAAAACAGGATAGTATGAATACAGTGGCTTGCCTAGCTACCACGAGTAGGCGCCATCACGATCCCGATGTTGGGGGAAAATCCGGGTCGTGACAAGTTGGTATCCAGAGCTCTAGGTTACATAGGTCTCACCACTCACGAACAAGCTTAGTAGAGTTTGAGATGTAGGTACGGAGACGTCCGTACTTGTCCTCCAGAGTCTATTGAGTTAGGAAAGAGTCTCTCATTTGTTCTTTCTTGTCGTGCGACTTGTTCCTCAATTACTGATTGAATTTCTATTCTGTCCTTTCGCAGATGGTGAGGACACGCGCCGTCCGCTGACCAACAGCCTGAGCCCCAGGCAGCTCCCGTGAGGGGCAGGGGCCAAGGCCGTATCAGAGGCCGTGGTAGGGGTAGAGCTCAGCCCCAGGTAGCTACCCCAGAGGTGGAGCCTCATATTGAGATTGACGAGGAGGTTCCGGTCCCAGCAGCTCTAGTGGGCCCAGCTCAGGTCCCAGGAGAGGCTTTAATTACCCCGGATCTCCGGGATGCTTTGGTTAGAATAGCGGGATTTATGGACAGCATTGCCAGAGCAGGTTTATTATCAGTTGCACCAGCCGCTTCTCAGGCTGGAGGAGGGGCCCAGACTCTATTGCTCGTACTCCGGAGCCAGTAGCTCCTCAGCCTCAGGCACCAGTGGTTCAGCCAGCCTGTGGCCACTCAGTCAGGTACCACGGCTCATGCCGGAGATGGAGCGGCCATGACTTCTGATTCTTTATGGAGACTTGATATGTTCTCCAAGTTGTTTACCACTACTTTCAGCGGTGCCACATCAGAGGATCCTCGGGACTTCTTATTCGGTTGCCATGAGATTCTCAAGACTATGGGGATCGTGGAGACAAACGGAGTTGACTTCTGTACATTCAGGCTTGCAGGATCCGCCAAGACTTGGTGGAGAGATTATTGCCTGACTCGACCAGCAGGGTCCCCAGCTTTATCATGGGACCAGTTTGCGGAACTATTTATGGAGAAGTTTCTCCCTGCTACTCGGAGGGATGTACTTCGGAGGCAGTTTGAGCGCCTCCATCAGGGCACTATGACGGTCACTCAGTATGAGACGAGATTTGTTGATTTGGCTCGTCATGCAGTGGTAATACTTCCCACAGAGCGGGAGAGGGTTCGCAAGTTCATTGATGGGCTTAATCAGCCAATTAGACTCCAGATGGCTCTGGGAGTGGGGAGTGATATATCATTTCGGGAGGCAGCTAATGCAGCACGTAGAGTTGAGATGGCTCTTGCTCGGGGAGGTGGTTATTCTTCGGACAAGAGGCCTCGTCATTCGGGCGAGGTTTAGTGGTTCTTCTTCTCGGTGGCGGAGAATCTTTTGACAGAGGCCAATCTTCCGAGCCTTTCCATTCCACCCTTCGGGCTTCACGGGGTGGACTAGGTAATCGTAGTTTTCGTGGGCATTATTCGGATCAGCCTCCTATAATGCTCGGCCTCTTCAGAGTGTTCGTGGAGGCTATTCAGGTCGTCAGGGCCAGCAGCCCTATCAGTCTAAGAGTTGCTACGGTTGTGGTGACCCAAGTCATTTTATCAGGTATTGCCCTCGAGCAACGGGCAACTCTCAACAGTGAGGTCCTCGTCTTATGATTCAGGCCCCAACTGACCCTCAGCCTGCCCAGCCAGCAAGAGGCGGGGGTAGAGATTACAGAGGGGGAGATCGAGACCGTAGAGGTGCAAACCGTCCAGCCAGAGGTAGAGGTCAGCCAGTTGATGGTCGTCCTAGAGATGCAGCTCAGAGGGGAGGTGCAGATCCCCGATTCTATGCCTTACCAGCCAGGCCAGAGGCAGAGGCATCAGATGCCGTGATTACAGGTACCATTCTTGTGTGTGGCAGAGGTGCTTCAGTATTATTTGACCCTGGATCTACATATTCCTATGTGTCTTCCTACTTTGCACCGTATTTGGCCGTACCCAGCTATGCTCTGGATATTCCAGTTTATGTGGCTACACCAGTGGGTGACTCCATTATAGTCGACCGAGTGCATCGTTCGTGCGTAGTTATATTTGGGGGTCTTGAGACCCGTGTTGATCTGTTGCTTTTGGATATGGTGGATTTTGATGTCATATTGGGGATGGACTGGTTGTCCCTATACCATGCTATTCTAGATTGTCATGCTAAGACTGTGACCTTGGCCTTGCCAGAATCACCCCGACTAGAGTGGAAAGGTACCTCAAGCCACTCCATTCGCACTGTTATTTCCTTTGTTAAGGCTCGACGCATGGTTGAGAAGGGGTGTCTAGCTTATCCGGCTTATGTTCGTGATTCCAGCGTAGAGGTTCCTTCCATTGAGTCAGTCCTTATTGTACGGGAGTTTCCTGAGGTTTTTCCTTCAGACCTGCCGGGCATGCCACCCGACGGGGATATTGATTTCTGTATTGATCTGGCACCGGGCACTCAGCCCATCTCTATTCCACCCTATCGTATGGCCCCACCGGAGCTAAAAGAGTTGAAAGATCAGTTGCAAGACCTTCTTGAGAAGGGCTTTATCAGGCCTAGGGTTTCCCCCTGGGGAGCACCTGTATTGTTTGTGAAGAAGAAAGATGGCTCGATGCGTATGTGTATTGATTACCGGCAATTGAATAAAGTGACAATAAAGAATAAGTATCCACTGCCGAGGATTGATGATTTATTTGACCAGCTCCAGGGAGCAAGGGTATTCTCAAAGATAGACTTGAGGTCAGGCTACCATCAGCTGAAGATCAGGGCGGCTGACATTCCTAAGACAACCTTTCGCACTAGATATGGGCATTATGAGTTCTTGGTCATGTCCTTCGGATTGACCAATGCCCCGGCAGCATTCATGGAGTTGATGAATCGGGTATTTAGGCCTTACTTAGATCTATTCGTGATAGTCTTTATAGATGACATCCTGGTATACTCCCGCAGGGTCATCACTTATTTAATTAATCATTTCGAGCTTCTGAGGCCTTGAAAACCTCATTCCATGTTGCCTCGATTTACGTGCACAATCCGAGCATGTAGCCGGAAAGATTTTGTGATATAAAATATGAATTCTATGAGAAATTTGGATAAAAATGATATTAATATTGATATGGTTGACTTTCGGTCAACATTTTTGGTAAACGGATCCGGACCCGAGATTGGATGGTCCCGAGAGGTCCGTAGGAAAATATGGGACTTGGACCTGCGTCCGGAGTCGAATTCTGAGGCCGAGAGCCCAAGTTATGAATTTTCCTATGAAATTGTTTTTGATGTAATTGTTAAAGGAAATGAATTAATTGACCTTGGTATCGGGCTCGTATTTTGGTTCCGATGCCCGGTACAAGTCTTAAATATTATATATGTGATTTCTGTAAAGTTTGGTGACATTCGGATGTCGTTTGAGATGTTTTGGACCTTGAGTTCCAAGTTTGAAAGTTTTGAAAACCAAAAGTATGAAAATCATGAATTTGAGGCTTGATTTGATGAAAACGATGTGAGATTGGCGATGTGATCGCACGAACAAGTTCATAATGTGTTTTTGAGGTTGTGTACATGTTTGGTTTGGAGCCCGGGGAGCTCGGGTAAAGATTTGATAGGCCGTTGGATGAAATTCTGAGTTTTTGCACTGCTGGTTTTTCACCCAGCTGTTGTCTTCGCAATTGCGAAGTATTTCTCGCAATTGCGAAGGTGGCAGGTCAAGGCAGGGTTCGCAAATGCGAACCCTTGGTCGCAAATGCGAAGGGTGCCCAGGACCGTTTGGGTTCGCAAATGCGAACCAAACCTCGCAATTGCGAGGCCTCCAGTGAAAAGGCATGCTTCGCAAATGCGAAGCATTCTTCGCAAATGCGAAGGTCCCTCAGCCCAGCCTTGTTCGCAAATGCGAACATATGTTCGCAAATGCGAACATATGTTCGCAAATGCGAAGCCCCCAGTTTTGCCTTGGCTTTGCAAATGCGAACAAAAGTTCGCAAATGCGAACTTCCGAGTTTTGTCTTGGCTTCGCAAATGCGAACAAAAGTTCGCAAATGCGAACTTCCCAATCTTAGCTTATTTTCAAACTCCAGAATTTGGTCGGGGTTCGCAATTGCGAACCCATGTTCGCAAATGCGAACACAGAGACCTGTAAAACACGATTTTCGGTTCATTTCTTCACTTTTTACAAAACAAAAACACCCATTTGCGATTCTTCATGGATTCCTTCTTCATCAAAACAATTGTAAGTCACTTTTTACTTAATTCTTTCAATTCCTAACATCATTAAACATGTTTTTCAATAGAAATCAAAGGTTTTCATGGTAGAATTTCTTGTTTTTATTAGAATATAGGGTTTTTCATAAATTGGGAAATTGGACCTCGAATTGAGGTCCGATTTTGAAACAAATCATATACATGAACTCGTGAGGGGATGGGTAACCGGATTTTGGTCCTAACCCCGAGTTCCAACCATGTGGGCCCGGGGTCAAAATTCACTATTCCAGGCAGAATGTTGTAAAAGTTGAATTTGGTCTTAGGAATTATTTTGTTGAGTAGTATTGATGATATTAAATCAAATGTGTATAGATACGATTGGATTGGAGCCAAATTTGAAAGAAAAAGACATTTCCACGGATTGAATTGTTCATAAACATTCGAGGTAAGTGTTTGTTCTATCCTAGCTTGAGGGAATAGGATTATGTGTTATGTGATCGAGTGCGGTGTATGGGCTGTGGTGACGAGCATCCATACACTAGCGTCTAGTATGACCGTGAGTCGTTGAAAAATGATTATTTTGAGATATAATTATAGATGAATTGTTGAACCTTTATCAGGTTGTAGAATTGTTATTGTTCTCCCTTGACGGGACTTGTTGTGAAGATAATTATTGATTGCCCTTATTGGGACGGTTTATGAATTACTGCTTCTTTATTTACCCTTAACTGTGATTGTTATTTGGGTGAGGAAGAGTGTTAATGCACGAAGGGTGATGCCGTGCCTTGTTTTATTATTTATGCACGAAGGTTAATGCCGTGCCATGTTTTATTTATTATGCACGAAGGATCATGTCGTGCCTTGTTATTAAACCATGTACGAAGGATCATGCCGTACTATGGATGTGAGGATGAGAGTAAAAGCACGAAGGGTGATGCCGTGTACTTTATTTGCTTATTTGGTGAGGATGAGAGTAAAAGCACGAAGGGTGATGCCGTGCAACTACTTGCTATTCCTTGACTTGATATTACTTGTGTTTCCATTATACTTTGTTTTCCTTGTGAACTTATTAACTGTTGTTAATTGTTGAGTTCTTTTGAGATATTTCTTATTGTGTTATTACTTGGTTAATTCTTGTTATTTGTGGTATACATATATATGGAACTGCACAGGTTTATGTGGGTGTCTGGTCCTAGGCTTGTCACTACTTCGCCGGGATAAGCCAGGCACTTACCATCACATAGGGTCGGTTGTGCTAATACTACACTTCTGTGCGTTTTTGCACAGGTCCAGGTTACGATCAGGAGCAGCAGCAGTAATTCTTTTGCGTGGGAGTTGATCATATTTGAGATCGAGGTAGCTTGCAGACGTCCGCAGGCCCTGCGTCTCTCTCTTTACTTATGTTACTAGCTGTAGTCTCTTTGTTCCGAGACAAACAGATTATGTTATATTTCTTTTAGACTTTTATGTGTAGTATTCAGTAGTAGTTCGTGAGTTCGTGACTCCACGTCTTGGGTAGAGGATATCAATATGACTTTACCTTAAAACTGGTTATTTCTATTTCGATAAAGTCTTCCGTACTTATTTAATCAAAGTTATAGTTTTGTTGATAAATTAATTATTGAGATATTATTAAAAATAGGATAGTATGAAAACAGTGGCTTGCCTAGCTACCACGAGTAGGCGCCATCACGATCCCGATGTTGGAGGAAAAATCCGGGTCGTGACAAGTTGGTATCAGAGCTATAGGTTACATAGGTCTCACCACTCATGAACAAGCTTAGTAGAGTTTGAGAGGTAGGTACGGAGACGTCTGTACTTGTCCTCCCGAGTCTATTGAGTTAGGAAAGAGTCTCTTATTTGTTCTTTCTTGTCGTGCGACTTGTTCCTCAATTACTGATTGAATTTCTATTCTGTCCTTTCGCAGATGGTGAGGACACGCGCTTCTTCGTCCGCTGACCAGCAGCCCGAGCCCCAGGCAGCTCCCGTGAGGGGCAGGGGCCAAGGCCGTATTAGAGGCCGTGGTAGGGGTAGAGCTCAGCCCCAGGCAGCTACTCCAGAGGTGGAGCCTCATATTGAGATTGACGAGGAGGTTCCGGTTCCAGCAGCTCCAGTGGGCCCTGCTCAGGTCCCAGGAGAGGCTTTATTTACCCCGGATCTCCGGGAGGCTTTGGTCGGAATAGCGGGATTTATGGACAGCATTGCGAGGGCAGGATTATTACCAGTTGCGCCAGCCGCTTCTCAGGCTGGAGGATGGGCCCAGACTCCTATTGCTCGTACTCCAGAGCCAGTAGCTCCTCAGCCTCAAGCACCAGTGGTTCAGCCAGCTGTGGCCACTCAGTCAGGTACCACGGCTCATGCCGGTGATGGAGCGGCCATGACTTCTGATTCTTTATGGAGACTTGATCGGTTCTCCAAGCTATTTACCACTACCTTCGGCGGTGCCACATCAGAGGATCCTCAGGACTTCTTATTCAGTTTCTATGAGATTCTCAAGACTATGGGGATCGTGGAGACAAATGGAGTTGACTTCTGTACATTCAGGCTTGCAGGATCCGCCAAGACTTGGTGGAGAGATTATTGCTTGACTCGACCAGCAGGGTCCCCAGCTTTATCATGGGATCAGTTTGCGGAACTATTTATGGAGAAGTTTCTCCTTGCTACTCAGCGGGATGTACTTCGGAGGCAGTTTGAGCGCCTCCATCAGGGCACTATGAAGGTTACACAGTATGAGACGAGATTTGTCGATTTGGCTCGTCATGCAGTGGTGATACTTCCCACGGAGCGGGAGAGGGTCCGTAGGTTTATAGATGGGCTTAATCGGCCAATTAGACTTCAGATGGCTATGGGCGTGGGGAGTGACATATCATTTCGGGAGGCGGCCAATGCGGCACGCGAGTTGAGATGGCTCTTGCTAGGGGAGGCGGTTATTCTTCGGATAAGAGGCCATGTCATTCGGGCGAGGTTTGGTGAGGTTTTTTTCTGGTGGGAGAGAATCCTTTGATAGAGGCCGGTCTTCCAGGCGTTTTCATTCCGCCCTTACGGCTTCACGGGGTGGACCGGGTGATCGTGATTTTTGTGGGTGTTTTTCTTATATTCCTTTATTACTTACTACTAAGATAAAATTACTTACAACATGTTCGTGGGTTGCCTCCCACGTAGCGCCTGTTACGGTTGTGGTGACCCAGGTCATTTTATCAGGAACTGCCCTCGAGCAACGGGCAACTCTCAGCAATGGGGTCCTCGTCCTATGATTCAGGCCCCAGCTGACCCTCAGCCTGCCCAGCCAGCCAGAGGCGGGGGTAGAGATTATAGAGGTTGAGGTCGAGACCGTAGAGGTGGAGACCGTCCAGCCAGAGGTAGAGGTCAGCCAGTTGATGGTCGTCCTAGAGACGCAGCTCGGAGGGGAGGTGCAAATCCCCGATTCTATGCTTTACCAGCCAGGCCAGAGGCAGAGGCATCAGATGCCGTGATTACAGGTACTATTCTTGTGTGTGGCAGAGGTGCTTCAGTATTGTTTGACCCTGGATCTACATATTCCTATGTGTCTTCCTACTTCGCACCGTATTTGGCCGTGCCCAGCTATGCTCTGGATATTCCGGTTTATGTGGCTACACCAGTGGGTGACTCCATTGTAGTCGATCGGGTGCATCGTTCGTGCGTAGTTATATTTGGGGGTCTTGAGACCCGTGTTGATTTATTGCTTTTGGACATGGTAGATTTTGATGTCATATTG